>BGPT01001983.1:4922-30818 GCA_003297045.1 Symbiodinium sp. clade C Y103 | reverse complement strand
CCACCTGCGCGTAGGTTGCACCAAATAATGCATTTTGACTTTAAAACCCACTGTACCCTAAAAAATCCAAAATCCCAAGACCTCGTGAAATTTAACAATTATATTACTTTATATTATATTATATTATATTATATTATATTATATTATATTATATTATATCATATTATATTATATCATATCATATTATATTATATTATACTATATTATATTATATTATATTATATTATATTATATTATATTATATTATATTATATTATATTATATTATATTATAGTACTTAATTTTATATTATATCACATTACATTATAATTTACTATATTATATTATATTATATTATATTATATCATATCATATCATATTTTATTATATTATATTATATCATATTACAATATAATATTATATCATATTATACTATATTATATTATATTATATTATATCATATTACAATATAATATTATATTATAGTATACTGTAATATGATGTGCAATGGTTGACTTCTGAACCTCACCAAAACCTTTTGGCTTCTAATTCTGACCAGACCCACCCACTCATATTATCCAGTAAAGATCTTCACATTCCCCCTTCGGAATCCGGGGCCCCGACTTCCAGAAATTCATGTCTTTTTCATCTTCCGGAGTCCTGGCGGTCTACATTCGAACTGCAGCAGGCATCAAGATAGCATCAAACTAGATCACCCGAACGAATCGATATCAGCAGTACCAGCATTTTGAAGCATTTTATAGGCTTGTCTTAAAATAAGATACCGCCCCATTCCAGCGGTCTATCATCATTTTCCCAACATCAAATGGCTTGTTTCTTTGGGGTTTGTCACATTTTCAGACAACCCCATATGGTCCATCCAAAAAGCGCAACAGCGATGCCTCGGCATCGCATAGGGATCATCAGGACTTAACTGGGGCTCTAAGTCTCGCGGCGGTGGCACCTTGCCCTGGCCGATCTGGCCGTGTGGGAAAGTGGTCCGAAATTGATGGTCATTGAATGGGGAAAATGATGATGAACCACCAGATCCTGGGGTGCCCAGTTGCTTGGGACAAACCTACTGTTCTCAAGGGTAAAGAATCTGTAAGAGGGGATAGGCAATCGTCCCTTGATTGCAGTACTCCTTTGTCTCTTGCATTGAAATCTGTGTGCTTCAGCATTGCTGCACCGCGGCAGCTCGTCGCGTCAATGTACTTCTTGGAGAGATGAATAGCCAGTCGCCTTGCCAACGGGACTTTGAGACATCGGAGGCCTTGGGAGTGCAGTTGGTGATAAACATAGATATAAGCAGGGGAATTCCCCCTAGAAGTTGGGACATAACCCCTGCAACTATGGTTTCACGGTTACATATCCCGCTATAATAACCCAGAATCCTCCTTGAAACCTTCACGGCTCAGGGCCCTGCCTGCAAGGTTGCAAACCACCAGAGTCAGCAGTGCAATCAAAGTGACACCTGGCACTTCGCAAATGCCAAAACACTGATCCATTTGACAGTGATATGGGCTTGTCCAAAATTTCATGATGCCCAATTTATGGTTATTATTTCATGGGTTAAAAAAAATATTTTTAGAAAAAACGTGATACAATCCTTTACCTTTGGGGGACCCTCCCAATCTTCAGACAACTCCCTGCCCATCGCCTGCTGATCGGCGTCTTTGCAGCATGGCCTGGAGACTGTGGTTTTTGATGTGCTCATAACTTGGCTATAGCATGCTATAGCTATGTATCCACGAACGACTGGCCCATGAAATTGGGCGATATTGGGGTTTCTCGGATCTTTCCAAAGAGCCCCATACACTACGTGCTAACTTTTTGGGACCTCAGGAGTGGCTTCTGCAAAATGATCATTTTGTTTTCAATTACCATGTGTCCAGTAGATCCACATTGTGAAAACAAACGTTTGCACTCAAATCAACCTCAAGGAAAAACCTTGACTCATGGCCCATTTCAATCAAAATCCCATGGTTCATCTTGTAACCGCTTGGCCCGTTTCCAGCCCATCTACACATGGCCATGATGTAAAGTTTGAAGCCTCGTTCTCTACGAACTTTGAACCTTCAGGGACCGCGGCTGCTTTCACGGCTGGCTTGTTTTGGGCCCAAAGAGGCTATGTAGATTCCATGCGTCTCGCTGGCTGCTCGGCGGTTTCAACCCCTCCTCAAAATTCGCAACGTCAAATTCGGGGTTATCGTCCCAGGTAAAGATCTGAAACCACCAAGCAGCTCGCAAATCTCCGTTGCAAAACCATTGCGTTTTGTGCAGGCAGGCATGACACACCAGTCTCAGAATCCAGAAGCTTCTATTCCATGACAGAAGCTCTCACTTTCTCATTCGGAAGTGATCCTACGCATGGTGTTGATCCAATAAGCAATCAACCACAAGGTGCTTGTTCCTGTATATCGACTGGTGCCATGAATTGCTCACTCGAAGGGATCAGAAGGTCTTCCTGCTCTTGTGCAAGCGCTCCTTTTTCCTTCAACCAATGTTTGCCCAGATCACTGAGTTTCCGTGACGCCAATTTGCAAGAAAGACCTGGGATCTGATGTCAAGGTGGTCAAATTCAAGTCTCCATCTATTCACCTAGAACCCACATGACCCCAATGTCTTGGCATGACCTTGACAGGGAGTACATTTCAGAAACACTGGAAGTTGATGAACTGCGACACGACGCATCCAAGGCAGCAACCGAACTTCCTGTGGCAAGAAACCGAAGAACCTGCAGAACTTTTGTGCAGGGGAAGCCAAAACACAGAACTGCCGAACAGTGCTTTGAAAAACCACTTGCTGTATGAGCATGATTGTTTCAAAAAATTGAATCCCAGAACACCCCAGGACAGCAATCTTCGTCCTTTTTTTTGAATTTGCACCGAGCCCAACAAGTGGAAGAAATCCACGGAAATCCTCAACCGGGATCCAAGCTCTGGTGGCAAGAGCTTGATCCCAGCATAGATCAGTCCCAGCTCCAGGACGGCAATCACAATCTGTCGTGGCTCACGGTTGTGACTTTGGGCCTGTTTAGAGATCTACCTTTCATGCCTACGCTGCTCCACTGTGGCTCCTGTCTCTCCCTCTCTCGCTGACATGGGACAAAGCCAATGTGCCAGAAAAGCAGCCAATCGGGCGGCTCCTATCACTGATCCTTCATCAAAAAGCACCTCCACAACGGGAAGGAGCCAAAGCGGTAGGCCAAGGGCAGAGATGATCTTACCAAAATCGCCCTGCCATCGGTGCGCTATGCCACCCCGGACTGGAAGCAACTTCCGTTGAAGGCAAGGCTGGGAAACATCAATCTCAATCCAGCATAATCCAGCCACTTCTCAAGTCAGCTGCGCCTCATCGACTGCTGCCTTTAAAGCAGTCACACCTCAAGCTTTTCACCGTGCCCAGACACAACATCAATCTGCTTGCGCTGGGGTTCCCAACAAAATGAGCTATTCGCAGTGATTTATCCACCAAAAAGGTGTTCCAATCAACAATCATGGATGGGGATGCAACTAAGATATAATAAAGATTGATAAAGAACATTAGTAAAATCAACCATCAATAGATTGGTTTTGGAGAAAAACAGCAGGGTAACAAGGGTCTTTTATCAACAGTTTCTCATGAATGTTCCCATCATGCAATTCTGGGATTAAATGGAACATGGCCCGATGTTCCTTCAACTGTTCTACTGGTCCCTTGAGAACGGAATTCCCTTTCTGGCTGAGAAATTCCGGGAATTCACTGAACTAAGCATCAAAAGAGGAGGGATTAAATCGGGGATTTAACCATCAACAGAGGATACAACCGATGAATCATCAGTATGGAGTTGTCTAAACCTGGGATCCCTCAAAATCCAAAGGGTTTACCATCACGTTTTCCCATCTAAATCATGGAAATTTGTGGTATACCCCATTTCGGGATGTGCCCAAATAGTTCCATATATGTACCCGAGTACCAACCAAATTTAAAGAGTTGAGTTCAAATGATCAAAATAAAGACTTAAACATGATTTAACCATCAAAAAATGCGTGGATTTCAGCAACAAAAATGATGATTTGTAGGTAACAAGAAAAGGATTTAAGGAACAGCACTTGGGATGCGATCCCCTCAATAAGGATGGTTTTCTGCTCAAAAATCATCAACAAAGGAAAATGTGCAGCACATCAGGCTACATCACTAGAGGGTAAAATCAGAACGGATGAAAGAACGGTGAAATGGCTTGTCTCACATTTCAATCAGTTTTTCACCCTTCGCATGGAGCTTGACTTTGAGAGGTAAGCCACCTTGTGCCCAGATAGAGTATAGAACTGGGTTATGCTGCGACAACCCACATTTTTTCAGGTCTGAACTTTGGTTTGCAGCATGCATTGCCACTGACAGTTGATCAATGCTTCAATGAAGGAGGTTTGCTGCAAGAGTCCATACTCTTTGGACCCTCTGGAGAATTGAAGCAAAATCCACAAATCCACGTTCCAGAAACCAGCGGGGGTCAACCAACTCCACCAAACATACCCCGCAATATCTTTACAATTTACAAGTGAGTCACATACGGGGTCGTTGAACTCCTTGCAATAACTACATTGNGGGGGTCAACCAACTCCACCAAACATACCCCGCAATATCTTTACAATTTACAAGTGAGTCACATACGGGGTCGTTGAACTCCTTGCAATAACTACATTGTAACTTAAATCAGGTAGTATTAGATTCTTGTTAGACCCTCGTTCTTGCGGGGGTCATGTTTGGGCAGGGGTGGTTGACTCTGCTTGCATATAATTATAAGAAGGCTGTTGCAACTGACATGCAATGGCTTTCACAAAAACAAACCTGTGAGTTGAAGGGAATTGGACAGAATTCATATACCGTATACTTCCCAATAGTAGGCCCTGCAAATTCGACAAGAAAAATGAATTTCGGAGTGGTGAAACAACGGAAATGGGGGTTGGGGCCATTCTCCATGATTTGGAGACACTGGAAAAGAGTCCAAAAATCGTGATGATAGTCAGTGAAACCATGTTGCTGCCTGGGAATTGTGGATGGCTGACTCCGTCTGAGTGGACAAACAATGGCNCTGGAAAAGAGTCCAAAAATCGTGATGATAGTCAGTGAAACCATGTTGCTGCCTGGGAATTGTGGATGGCTGACTCCGTCTGAGTGGACAAACAATGGCGCACCAGTGCAGTCAAACGGAGGACTCTAAGAACATTCTTCTGGCTGGTGGTGCAACGCCCACCTGGATAGTCATCTAAGGTCAATTATCCACGTAAGACAGATCAAATGAAAGAGTAAAGTTAATCATTCCGCAAGTCTTCCGAGGTGGGTCACCAATTCTGGATAGATACAGTATAAGGCTTTTCTGCAGCCACCAGCCGGCTTTCAACCTGAAACAATTGTTCCACGCAAAACCAGAGAAAATGGGACAAATTTTGAGGAAGTGACCGCTGAAACGAAAAATGTGAGCAGCCGCCACCCTGCTGATGGGAAATGCCATGCTGAAAATCGCCAGGTGGAAGCAAATAAAACAATAAGAAATAGGAAAATCTCATGAAATCTCACCAAACAATGGCATTCAATACATTCCCATACCATGTAATGTATGGTTGGCGGATTGACTCCAGTTGGGATTGTAAGCCCTGCCATGTGAACACAGACCCGTTTCCATAGGATTGACCAACTGCTCACAGTGTGGGGTCCCTGGACTTGATCCAGGATTTTTCCTCACATACGGCCGTCCAATTCATCCTCTCTCCGCTCATTTGCAATGTGCCTCAAGACTATGAAATAGCAGAACTAATAACATGAACTAATGGATGAATAAGTTTGCTGTGTGAAATAGAATGAACTAATGGACAACACATGCACACAAACAAACAAACAAACAAACCAAAAAAACTAAAAACCAAGTAAACATGACATATTCGCTCATTTCATCTCATTTATTCTATAGTACAATAGTATCCACTTTTTGGGGTCAATGATTTCGAGCCAATCCCATAAATTGCCAGGGCCTAACAGGAACAGAAAAAGAAAGATATGGTATGGTGGTCTTCTATGTGCTCTTCATGGAAAAAAAAAACACTTTTTGATGAAAGGGACTAAAGGCAAGTACTCTCGCTGTGTCTAATTGTAAATATCTGCCCTTTGCCACCCTAGAATTCTGAGGATCAAACCAGAACACACCCAGTCAGTACACCCGAAAATGTGACGCCGATCAGCCCCCGCCTCCTGAACCATTGCCGCTGTCCTTGAAGCTGGTTCATGACAGCGTCAAACTCTTGCCGACTCGCTTCGTGTAGGAGACGGTTGGGGGCAGACGCTGGATCGTCAGGGCCATAGTGTGTCCAGGATTGGAAAGAAATCCAAGTTTCGCCCTCAGCACATGGATTTGGGGAAAATGATGAAAAACAGTATTTGATTTTTGGGGCAAAAGGGTTCCACAATTGTCTTGCTGCAATTGACAACTCTCCAGATCTTCAGCTAAATCCAGCCTGGGTCCTAAGTCTTTGTCTCATTCTAAGTCTTTGTTTCATGTGTTTGCCTGCAGGGGCGTAGTTGAAACGATGGTGTTGGAGCCGCCTTGAACTTCTACATAAGGAATCTTGCTTAGCTAACCGTAACTTCAGATGCCCAAATACAAGTTATCTCTTTGCGGGAAAGTAGTGTCCTTGATGTTTGGCAAAACAAAAGCCGGTAGTGAACCTATGTACGAAACAAAGTTTACGCTTGACCCGGATCTATGGATGAGTATCAAAGCTGCCGCTGACATTGCAAACAAGTCATGACTGGAGGTGCAAAACCATCATGGTCCGGTTTTGAAAGGGAGAGAGAACCCCAACTTTCATGATGTGGGTTTGTGAGTTGAGGGGTTGTTCCTACCCACCTGCACAGTTGTCCATGCTTCTGCAAGTTGCTTGATTTCCTCCGATTTGTACGTAGTTTCTTATCATGATTGTTCAAATCGACATGATTCATCAAAATTTCAGCCACTGATTATAACATATTGTTACAGTCCAGCTCAATGATTCATCAAATCAAAATTGCCCCCTTATGATTCCCAAATGTTGCAGAAACCACTGTTTTTTAGAGTCCCTCAGCCCACCAACGCCAAGCCACGCTCGGATTACTCGGGACGGGAAAGACAATCAACTCCTGGGACTCGTCACAATGCCCTTCAGGGAATGGATCGTGATCGAACAAAGTTGGCTTCTCGATGCAGACGTTCACCAGTTTGACCTTGCGATATGGCAACATGGCACGGTGGCGACCTGAAATGGGGTACTATGGGCTACCAACGGAACCTCACAAGTAAATATTCACTATTTTGAGCCAGTCTCATACTGAAAACAGGTCCGAGAAAACTAGTTCCTCTTGATAATGATGACCATGCTTGGGGCTGTGACATAAAGAAAATGACCTTCAGTCATTTTGGTTGTGGGTTTGGATGGGTGCTTTGGAATCGTAATCGTAGCAGCTAAACCAGCTGCATTGAAACCTATCATAACCTGAGCTGCCTTCAGAATCCCGAACAACCAATCCAAATCACCGATCAGCTGGCTTCTTAAATGATGATTTACATTCCCCCCACCCTACTAACTTAGACCCTGCCCAATCGGGACTGGACAGACTATTTTCATCTAAGCATATCTGTTTTTTGATTCTCATAAGGTCTATGTTCATTTGGGGGCATGGTAAATATACTGTGGCTATCTATATAAGAAATGCCAAATTTGAGTTGAGAACAGTTCCACACATTTGAGTCGAGGTGCTCCTCCCTCATGCAAGCCTGGCACGGCCAGCAATGACGGGTCAGCATCTGCTAAGATCTCTGCAGGCTGCGTGCTGCTAGAGCACTGAAGTGTGATGCCCCGGGAGTTCGCCATGGCTGCCAGGAAAATGTCGAATCGAACAATGGCAGCTGTGATAAAGAAAAACGCAATTCGCAAGCCACTTTGTGGAGAAATCATCCCACTTTTCCATTGCCTAGTAAGCATAGTTGCAACATGTTACAGAGAATAACCACACTGAGGGGAGCTGTAGACCAGTAAATTTAAACCTCCTGCCACCCCTACCACGCCCCGCCACCAAGGTCCAAGCGCTCGGCAGAGAGCCGTTGCCGTTCTGCTTCAGGGTCAGAGGTCACAGCTTCGGCCGCAGGGCTACCGGTGGTCGTGGTGGTCGCTTCCTTGTGATGAAGCAAACAAGACTGCTGCCATCTGACCACTCTGATCTTCTGTTCCTCAAAGCATTTGGTAAAACATTTGCTAAAAACTAGGACTCCGGTTCTTGCACTGCATTCTTTGTCCTGCCTCTGCTTGTGGCTTGCCAGAGCTGCTAGAGTACTTGGCCACATTCAAACTTCGGGGAGCCTCAATGTGTTTGCAGATCCAAAGTGCCAAGATTTTTTATCCACCCAAGGATGCTGTGTTTATCTAGTCGTTTCTTGATGGTCCTGAAATGGTGGTCGAATCCCACAAACCCATGCTGAAGTGATCATTGGAAAGTGCTTCATAGATTTTTGGCATCATGCAACCATGCCGATGATGCTGAACATCTCGGAATGGCAGACTCTTATCCGAGAGTTCATACTCCAGCAGAAGGCCCTGAGAATGCCGCCTGTGAGCTTGGCAGGAAGGCCTTGCATCGTCAAAGGCTTTTGGGGTTCCACTGCGTGTGTCCCCAGCTGTGGGGGGATCAGCGATTTTATGGCCATTTACAAAAAGGGAAAACGATGAGAAACCATGGGGATGGAATGTGGTTCCAAATTTTGAGACAACCCCACAAGAAACTATGGGAGTTCAAAGAACAATGACAAATTTGATGGGGGTATAATCAGCCATAGACAAGGATGCACCAGAGAAACGTACGACTTTAAGTATATACAATAAACTTTATGAACAAAAGGGCCTTCAAGTACTCAAACAAAAAAAAAGGAGAATCGTGAACTGCTGAACAACACAGGGGAATGAGGACGTGAAATATGCGCATTTGACAGAGTTCAACTTAGGGTTCACGGAATTTCCAGCTCGGCTCATCATCGAGAATCTGTCAAAATCCTCCAAAACCAATACAAAACTCAGCAAAGAGTCTTTGGGTGCTACCTCAACCTGTGTCAACAGTGCCATGGCTAGTCATCGAGTCTTTGAACCCAAAGGCCAACCTGTGTCCTGGGACGACAGCTTGCTGCAGCAGCAGCAGCAGCAGCAGGAAGAAGAAGAAGAAGAAGAAGAAGAAGAAGGACAGGCACAATAGCTTGCAGCAACAAGATAAAATAGTCACCAGAATGAAGAAAACATCAGAAATTGTTTCTTGGAGGCAGAAAAAACAGATGCTTTGTGGCACCTTGTATGTTTACTCTGAGCGTTTACATTGAGAGACCAGGCGCCCGCGCCAAACATCTCGTACAGCCGATCAGGACCAGCAGCACAGCTGGACGTAGCTTTGAAGTCCAGCACCTGGAGGCTAACTGGGAATGGAGATCTGCCAGCCATACACAAGGTTGTCTGAAAGTGGTTGAACATCATATTCTTACTATTAACACGTCTACCTATTGGGGTCTACCTATTTCTAGGCATAACGGTGTATCTTAGAAGCACTGGGGGATACAGCCTAAGATCATGGGTGTGCCCTGAATTACACCGACCAATTTCATTTCCCTCTCGGAACATGAACTGCCGCATTCTTGGGGGTCCCCGACGCTGGAAAACGCGTATCAAAATTGCAAAAAAAAAAAAAAACATCCATTTTGGAAAACCACCGCTTCAGCAGCCCATAATTTTGAACACACCAGGCACTTTAGCCAGGCATAGCGGGCTCTACCACACCTCCTCGACCGGTGGCTAAGCACACCAAGGCGGCCTGCCAGAGGAACAACAGATCTTGGTGGATTTTGTTCATTCTTGGTGTGAAATTCATCATATTTTGGAGTTATGAAATCACCTGTACCTAGTGCTGATCCATAGTCGATGGATGTCAATGGGCTATTCGTGGGCCCCCAACCCGTTTTTGTATGCATGTGATTCACGGCGCGAACCCGAACCTGGGTGATGGGACCCCATGGCCATTTCAGCTCTGAAGGACTAGAGCAAAATGTGTTCGTGTGGTTGGACTGGAGATTGCAAGTCGCAACCAAACCTCCTTCTACCCTCATGCCTTTGCTGCAAACAAAATACAATATGCAATCGGATGAAATCCCTCAAGCAGTTCTTGTTTCTCAGGTTGTGCTTCGTTGAGTGCGAGCCGGCTGCGACAAAACAGGAATAGGGGCGGCGTGACAGCCACTGGGCAAAACTATGCGAAAAATTGTGATGCTCAAAAATACTATCATTTCTCCCAATATGCACTTTGTTTTGAGGTACCAGGTATTACTCTCGACTCTCGAGACAAAAGTAACTGTCAACTGAAGTGCCGCCCATCTTTCTGAATCCACCTCGCGATGGTGTCTCCCACAGGCCGTCAGGACTTTGTGTGATCATTGAAGCGTTTCCATGAGAAACCAACCAGATGTTTTCACATGATTTCGGACCAACCAGGATATGCCACATGATTAAGATGTGACAGCCACAAGTTCAACCTATACAAGGATGCTGTTTTTCACCTAATCACTAGGCTGTGATGGCCACATGTTGACAGCTGCTGTTGTCGAGTCTTCGGAATCTAACGTTCCTCGTCGGAGAATCAGCACCAGGAAGCCTGCATCGTCGCGTGAGTTGCATCAACCGACTGCGGCTGTATTTCAATCATCAGCCACTCAGAATCCCTACTAAACTGTTGATAGTTCAGAAAATATATTTCGCTGTATTACGATTTTTCACACTAGATAGCAAACCATGGCATCCTTTATCACCTTCCATCCCAGCAGTATTTCATCTTCGGTGTCTCACAGTTCCGGCCTAGACCTTCTTGAGGCCCTTTCTGACCTTCTTGGCGCGCTTCTTGAACTTCGCATAGGGGTCCGATGAAACCCGCACTCTGGCAGGACGCGGCTCACCGAATGGAAAGCCAAAGTCCTTCATCAGCTTCAAGGCATCCGGCCTCAAACTGCTACCAGCACCCCCAAGTTCCTGAATGCACTAGTGACTTAGTGGTGGCTTGCATGAGTCTCGAATCTTCAAATGGGTGCGGCTCAAGATTGGAGAGATGTATCTTAATTAACCCGTAATTTCTTGGTCATTTTTAGTATATGTCGTCCTAAACCATCCAATGTCAGGAGACTGTGTGAAGCAGTTGTTGAGGATGCCAATCTGGAAGCCATGGACAATCTCCTGCGACGGCGGTCGCCAAGCCCAGGCCGCAAAAGCGTCAAGGTATGTGGTCCAGTACCCGAAAAAAAAAAGGCTGATCATAAAAAGATCATTCTTATCCAGCTATAAACCCAGCCATATCAATACATGTCGGTATGATATGTATGTATGTGTGTGTGCATGCATGCATGCATGCATGCATGCATGCATGCAAGCAAGCAAGCAAGCAAGCAAGCAAGCAAGCAAGCAAGCATGCATGCATGCATGCATGTATGAGTATGTATGTATGTATGTATGTATGAATGAATGTATGTATGTATGTATGTATGTATGTATGTATGTATGTATGTATGTATGTATGTATGTATGTATGTATGTATGTATGTATGTATGTATCTATATACAGTATATATAATATAACTATATATATAGATATGTATATCACTAGATGTGTATATATATATATATCAAACATAGGTGGCCTATCGCCCCTTTCATGTCGTCCAACCTTGTTGGGATCATTACATCCGGTCTCCCTACCACCGCTCTGCTCCCGTGAATCCACCAACTCATCGAGCTCTTTGAAAGCTTCCTGACGTTCACCATGGTTCACCAACAACAACTGGGGGCTGAGTCATGGGGGTACCCCAATAGCATCCAATAGCTGGATGGTGTATTTCATGGAAGATCCCAAACAAAGAGGGATGATTTGGGGGTAGCCCCATGACTTAGGAAACCTCCAACTGGGGATTGATCATGATTGAAACCTCAAAACATTAAACAGAGGTTTAGGGTGGGTCAAGTCGTTGGGGTGCTGCTGGACCCACAACCCGGTCGTCAATTTCATGATCTTGAACCCATGTTATTCTGAGGGGATACTCTTGACCGACCCATTTGGGAAATGACTATCAAGAACTCTGGTGTTTTCAATGTTCAATGTAAAATCCATCGGCAAATTGGGATATTTTGTATCATTTTGTTATGTCATCTTTTTGTCAACTGATCTGATTTTTGTTCCGAACATTGGGACCCCTTTAGTCATCCACAGACCTTGTTGGAGCTGCCCCTGGTCCTGGGTGGGCACGCTGAACCAGTAGTTTCCGTTGTTGTCAAAGGAATTTGGAAACAGACCTGTCGTCAGCTGGCGTCTCTTGGTGTCAAATCGGCGACAAAGGTGTACAGAGAATAAAATTTCTTGGCCAGCCCTGGCCACACCTCGTGTTGACAAGCACTGCCTCCATGCATCTGCACATGTCACCAGCCTTCAAAGTCTCTCACACGAGGAAGAATGATGGTGTTAAGCCTTGCCAGAAAGTCATGCCTTAGGCGCTCAGGATGTGCCGAAGCTCCCTCCCCACTCCGCACTCCACCCATCAGTGATGATATGGATGCCAAGGCCACAGCATCAGCTGGCCTTCCAAGCTGACTTTTGCACCACAGGCATCACCCTGACACATGGCATGGGTGGGAATCAGCTCAGCTGCCCCATCAAAACTTCCATGGCTGCTTCCCATAAATTCACAATCTTTTGCTGTTCCCAACAAATCTTGGAATTTGGAGCCATCACAATCATCGCTCGGCCTTTCGCAATCCGGTCTTTGCATTGTTCACCTTGGCCTTGACCACCTAGGGACATTGCTGATCCGATCGCAAGGTCCATGGTATGACTTTCAAAACTTGGCTACCCCCAAATGGGACTTCAACCATGGATCAAAATGCCCCAAACATCAACAATGTAACAACCATTCAATTTACCATGCATTTTTTCAATGAATGGTTAACTTCACCAACAACCATCCAAACATGAATGTCACAATCAGTGACCTTTGAATCGCCAGCGTTTTGTCACCCCCTGGGCTGCTGGGACCACGGGGTGCTTGCCGCTGATGCGCCGGAGCTCCTCGATCACCTGAAAGTTAAATTTGGGTCTCTTCTTTCAATGGCAAATCACCCATTTAGATAGACAGTAATGTCAGGGTCACCAATTTCGTACCCATCTATCTTTAACAAATTTGCAATATTAAGTGAGTTTACCCTAATGGCACCATTCACCCTAATGTCCCCACTGGCACTGTCAGGAAGTTTTTTTTGGGGTTTTTTGGGGGGGCCACTAGGAAGCCCTCACTTTTCATGCAAATGTGCATCACGGAAAGTCAATGAAAGTTACTGTATCCATCTCGTGGTGAGCTTGCCATTGCCATGTTGCTTAAGTAGGAGAGTAGATTTATCTAGATCCGCTGACCGCTCACCCCGCTCAGTGCAGGAATCTATCAAGAACTCGTCAGTACATATACTCACGGAATCGTAGTCGGCCTGGTTCATGATTTTCGTGTTGGAAGCTTGCTTCGGCATCAATGTTGTGGACATGGAAACCTGACGGAACATCCCACAACACGTCAAGTTGATCTGCGCGTCACCGCAGAGTTGCAGCTCATGAACTCAGTAGAACAGTTCCAACCCCCGACTCTGCAAAGCATCAAAAATCAATCATAACATCTTTAATAATATCCCAATCATTATCATTGTAATCAATCATCAATCATTATCAACGCTATTTCCCCATAACACCTTTTTTTTGGGTGGAATGGGATCAGATCAAGCCTTGGTAAAGCGGTCTGGATCATATGGCTTTGGACCGCGGTACACAAACTTGCCCTTCAATGACCGCAGCCACCTTGAAACCACCGCAGCTTTTGAGGCTTTCAGGCATGCCGTGGTGATTGGATCAGAGTATGGCTCAAAAAGTCATTGAAAAGGACCCCCCAACATGATTCATTGGTATTTGATCATTCCTGCCTATATAGGTCAATGATTTGGAGCCGTACTGTACCACACTGTAGCCACTTGGATGATTCACTCTGCGCCGAGGCTTTGGCTTGGTCTTTCTGGTCTTGCGGTTATCCTGCTCGTCGATGGTGTACTCCTTTTTACCAATCCTCAGGATCGAGCAGTGCTGAGACTACTGGAGAGTGGTTCAAAGGACCCCAGGACCCGCATGGAGTCTCTTAATCACTGCTTCCCGCAATGCTGTTGCTGAGTATGATGTCATATCAACTCATAATGAAATTATATATCGATTACCCTGCTTGATTGGTAATCATTCTATCCATCCTTGGTGGTACCACTGAGGATAGCACTTCACCTTCATGAAACTCGAAGGTGCCGCCTCCTCTTCCACCTCTGTAGGCCTCAATCAGTCAGAATAGGTGCAGGACAGCTGTGTGATTTACCAGGTGAAGCTTGGACAACTTCCAAAATATGTTGATTTGGGACGATTTGGTTTGTTTGAGACGAAGAATGATCAATGTGGGGTTGTGGGTCCATCGGTACTTCTTGACCCATACTTCTTGAGCATCACTTGAACATGAACGCACTGTGCTGCGCACGCACCGCCAGGCTTCGGTTCCGCAGCACAAATCACTAGAGAAGGTGCCCGGGCCTCACGACAGTGGCCAAAACCCGGGAAATGTGCGTTTTGCTTACCCCATCTTCAAGGAGGCCATAGGAGGCCTTCATTGTCCAGGATCAGTTTGGGGCCTGCGTCCGAGCCATTGCATCCGCTGGAGAGGCAACAAAAAGTCGGCTGCCTGGTCGGAAATTGCAAAGGCAAGATGCTGCAACCGCTTGGATGTGCATCTCGGTGTCAGGCTAACAACCATTGCCCATGGCCCCAACCAACTAAAAAACGGGATAAGGCTCAGTCATATATCCCCCATAATTCCTAACTTGGCTGCACATCCAAGTGCCACACAACCAACTGGCGTTTCTCACCTCCAAAGTGAGTGGCCAGGAATGCCAACGCACAGCAGGCAAAGCCTGGCAGGACTTGGCCGTGGCTCTTATCTTTATGGTTGATATGCGCCATATGGATCTATGTGGTTTCATTGTGATGTTGCAGGCATCATGGTGCCATTCTAATATGGTGCAACAATTAGTTTGCTAGCATGAGTTGCTCTTTTTAGGTGCCGATGGGTCTGTCTGAAAATCGGGGGTCCCATTCCATCCATTAGTTGATTATCATTTTTCTTGTTTGAAAGCCCATTCTCATACCCAAGTTTCAGACAGACCCAAATGGTGCCGTTGTGATTGCTGGGGCAAGTCTGCACCTGCAGTGAAGCGGCTTCGGCGCAGGGAGGCCTCAACAGGATCCCGGGCATTTGAGGATCCAAACCCACAAAAACAAGTGAAAACATGTTTTGATAGATACATTCCTGATCATCCCTGTGGGGATACATACACGTACATATGATTACATATCCGTGTCGTATGAATGCCATCAATGAAGTACGACTTCAGCCAAGTGGCTTTCTCTGACTGCACGCGAGGCTCCATCCACTTGTGCTGCTTGGATTCCTACCATTGAAAGCTGTTTTCTGCTGGGTGTCCGGACTGGTTGGTTCTTAGGCAAGACAAAGGCATTTGGGTGTGGCTTAAAACTAGGGTATCCCAAAAAAGTCTTCAGGTTTTTAGTTTTTGGAACTAAATCATATGAAATCATCCAAAGGGTCAGCAATTTTGAGTCATTGACAATCATTGACATTTCATGGCATTTCCCATCCCAGCACAAGGCAGGCTCCCCGCCTTGCGTATGCCGCCACCGACTTGAACCGGCTCCATGAAGCAACCTCAGGTGAAACTCATCTGGAGAAGTTCCATCATAATTCACCAACCTAAAAAGTTCTGCCATTTGCGGATAGCTGACCTTGCCAACCTTTACTACCCATCATTTACGGTGACGTCATGACGTGAGGATCCATCGCCATTCCCTTCATTCATGGTTGAGGGTCAAATTGGATAGTTCATCTAATGCATCAGAGCATATCACAACCCATGCAGAGCCGAGGAACTCAAGATCTGGTTGGATCCAGATTCTTGGCTGCACTTGCTTCAACTTGAGCATCAATGTAAGACCAAAGACTGCAAACCCTCAACTTTGTTGCTGCAAGCTCTCCAGAATCTGAATAAATGAATGGTCAAAGACCTGGTTTCAAAGACTGACTGTGGACCTCCGCTCTTCCAACAACACACAATCTGCCAAGATCATCCAACATTCACATGATTATGATGATGGGTCGAAATTGAGGTATGCCAGAAAGACCTGAACGCCCACCAAAAAATGCCCCTCTTTCTGGGTCCTGACATGAATTCTTTATTTCGTACCACATTTACAGCATTTCGATTTTTCCGGACCCATCTTCTCAGCGGCACTTTGGCCAGGCTGGTCACGTGGGTTAAGCTGAGGTCCACTGCTGCCAATCCCGCAGAGACAGCCCATCCTGGGTAGGGGGAACCTGCGGGGACTCCCCTATAGCTGTTCTGGCAATACACCGTCCAAATCCATGAGAGTTGAGAGGGATGAGAAGTTTGCGTTTCTGACATGTTCCCCATCGAGCGGCTAGTTTGGGGTATCCTGGATGGTTTGCATCCAGTTTCTGCAGCTGTCCTCGTACTCAGGCAGGATGGTGTTCGTCGAGCCCCTTGACCTCCAGGATACCCCCTCTGCCAGGTCAGAAACATATCCAAAGACTCAGGGCTGTGGACATAAAAACTGTTGGGTATCATCCCCTTCTCACAAATTAGATGATAAAATTCGCAGGTATAATATATTCTAACTATGAATTTTGTGTCATCCCACTTGGGTGTGATTCAAATCCTGGTACCCTGCTGTTCACATCAAAAAAATATGATATATATATATATATGTATATATATATATATATGTATATATATATATATGTATATATATATATATATGATATATACATATATATATATATATATATACATGATATATGATATGTATATATATATATATTTGCCTGGGAATTATGGGCATTTATGCTCCCAATAGGTTCTCACACATCCGTGGCTGAAAGGGGGATAGCTCCCGGCTGCAACAAACCGATCCAAACCATGGGATTTGGACGACTGCCTCCTGGCGGGCGGCATCCAGGACGAATAAAACAGGAAGCGATGCCTTGGATGCCAGGGGGCCTTCCTCACCGATGTGTGCCACGTTTTGGCCAGCCAAGGCCAGGGCAAGTCAGATGTGTTGGCAGTACCGCAGTGAAGGAGTCTGCTGTCCATCAGTACCTTGACTTCGAGACGGGTTCCTCTTCTTGAACCAGAAGATTATATAAGATTTTAAGCTTCATACTTGGGATCTTTTTCAATACCATCTTTGGGAAGGTTAGGTGAGGATCCCTATCAGAGAAAAACAGATAGTGCCCACCACATGAGAGTGACCACTTGGCGTTCTTCACATGCTCCAAGCAACACTCACTCTGCCAAGTGCCAAACGCAATCTCCGCATGACATTGTGCAAAGAACGGCGCTACTCTCATCGACCTCTGGAGCATAGCATCACAGGGATCGGCAGGGGGTGTTGTCACAGGCGGCCTCTTTGATTCCCAAGTGAAGCTCTCCATCCTAAGTGTGGTTTGCTGCTTAGGTCGCTGTTGAAATGTCAGAGACTGAAGGTTTTTGGTAAAGAAAACGAGTACAGTAAGCTAGCATCAGTGTGTTTCGTTTTTTTGTGCATGCCTTTCAGTCAGTTTTATTGAAAGAAAGAGTATAATGGTTTTTGGCTGCCAAGCTTCCATGTGACTTCTTGGATACATTTTGGTGGGTCCTCGCCTTAGATTATCTTGCCAGCTGAGGGCAGTAGTGGTGTCTCAGGAGTCTCCATCACCCCACAGTTTCAGTGCAACCTCCGCACCTTTGGTGGCTACTCAGTTTTCAAATTCAACCTGCTATCGATCCTGAGGTCCTGAGACCACTGCTCAGGAAATATGTCATGAAGAGCAACCTGGCACTGTTTGGATCTGGAACCGGAAAAGACTTGTTTTGATCCAGATCCAAACAAATCATCCCAAAGTTGAGAATTTAAACAGTATAAAACGTCATTGGAAAAATCCACATTGACAGAACTTGAGCAAAAACAGGTTGGGAATGCGAAGATGGTCACCACCTGTTGGGCACAAAATGCACCACATGACTTGCAACTAAAAAACGCAAATCTTTGCAGCACCTGCTGATCGTAGACATGGGAGGTATCTGCATGTACCTGGCACAAGAAAAAAATTGAAAATCCGAAAAACATGTTGTTGATTAAAAAAATAGAACTGTATAATTTTTGGAAATTTTCTCCTGGGTCACTGGTTGCCCCGGATCCTCCGGAAAGGTGCACATGGCCTGCTAAAGTCATCTATTCTTGTCCCAGCAGTCTTGGAAAATGCCTGGGATCCCAGCAGCAAGTTCTGTCAGCTGCCATGATGGGCGCAAGGACTCGAGCACCTGTTGAAAGTCAGCTGGAATTTTTTCGACTTAAGTTTATTTCAAACTGAAAGGGCAATTGTTTACCTCTAAATTCCAAACAGGAACAATTTTTTGAAATTTCGGAAATCTCAGCTGCGATACACAAGTGCGGCTGCACCCCTTGAACATGCTGCAGCATCAGGGTCAATGCATGTTTCACCTCAGTGGCATAAAATCGTGCAGAAAGCAGGCTGAAAAAACGCGAATATTGAGAACCTGGCTTCAGAAGACAGCTGGAGTTTCAAATCCCAACGTTGTCCCGTGTCCTCCCGGAACTGCTGACAGTACAAGTCCCACCGTAGGTTGGCAAGTTACTGTTTCAATGATTGTGATGAAAAATGTTTCTTTCGAATAAAATCTATCCCTTGACACGAGCTGTGAAATGTACCTGATCAATCGTGGCCATCGGGTGCCTCGTATCCATAAACATCTCCAAAATACTTGCCATCACCTTCAGCTCTCCGTGCTTGGAGTTCTTGATGTACACGGTTGCAAACGGCCTACAAAAACCAGACCGTTCTTATTCACATCCGATTCTGCGGTGGCAAATACTGGATTTTTTAGGTACAAAAATTAAAAACAAAATTGGGGGGATGTTCATGTACTCTTCCTTGAATTCAATTTGTTGCTTCATGGTTTCAGCCCGATTGGAAAACGATCATCCCATGCAAGGATCAAAATGAATATCGGAAACGACCAATCGTGGGAACTTTCATTTTTTCAGACCCCGGCGTTTGGCCTCCGCAACTTCGTGTGGCAAGATCTGCTTTACCCTGACAAGACCATCACGTCGAAAGAGTGCAGCTACCTGGACAATTGAAAACAAAACCAAGTATGCATCACGAAAAGTCAAAATGCATCCGCACTGACACTTGCTAAATTCACACCTGTCGCGGATTTTCCACCAGTGCCGCTGCATCGACCTGGTCATTTAGAAACTGGGACATGTGCCGCGCATTGATACATATCTCTCTTGCAGAACTAACATCCACAAACGCCAAAATATATTCTCTTCAAAATTGTACGCATTGCTCTTGGAAACTTAGGCATTTGCTGAAAAAGTTTCCAAGTTTGAATTTTCCATGGCTGGGTAGTTTGAGCACCAATATCACCACATATACAAAGAAAAACATTTGATCACAACATCACAAACAATGAAAGTTTACACTGTTTTGGTGACATATTTCCAAACATCCTGACGCATTACAATTTCAAATTTGTCTAAACCCCAATGTCATGTTCCAAAATAAATGCCACCCAAATAAAGATACAATCCACCCAAAATCACCGAATTCGTCGATATTTGTGACCGTTCATATTCTAGCAGTAGTACCGCACACGGCGGTGGCGGAAGTTTCAAAGATAGGAAACCTATAGGAGAGGTTGGTTGTTGCGATGCTTGGATGGCAGAGCAAACTTGCTGATGAACCGACCAGTGGTTGGAGGCAGCGCAGTGTAGTTGTAATGTATTGTACTTGTGGTTGTAGTTGTAGTTGTAGATGTGGTTGTGGTTGTAGTTGTGGTTGTAGATGTAGTTGTGGTTGTAGGTGTAGTTGTAATTGTACTGTAATTGTAGTTGTAGTGGTAGTGGTAGTTGTAGTTGTAGCGCAGTGCAGTGTAGTGTAGTTGTTGTACTTGTAGTTATACTTGTAGTTTTTGTAATTTTTGTAGTTGTAGTTGATGTAGCTGTAGTTGTAGTTGTAGTGGTTCTTGTGGTTGTGGTTGTCATGTAGTTGAAGTTGTAGTTGCTATTGTTGTAGTTGCTGTAATTGTTTCAGTTGCTGTTGCTGTTGTAGTTGTAGTGGTTGTTGTGGTTGTAGTTGTCATGTAATTGAAGTTGTAGTTGTAGCTGTTGTAGTTTCAGTTGTTGTAGTTGTTGTAGTTGCAGTTGTAGTTGTAGTGGTAATTGTTTTTGTGGTTGTAGTTGTAGTTGTAATGGTAATGGTAGTTGCAGTTGTGGTTGTGGTTGTTGTCGTAATGGCACTGGTCGTGTTAGTTGTAGTTGCGGTTGTAGTTGTCCAGGTATTTGTAGTTGTAGTGGTTGTTGTGGTTGTAGTTGTAGTTGTAGTGGTAGTGGCAGTTGTAGTTGTAGTTGAGGTTGCAGCGTAGTGCAGTGCAGCGTGGTGTAGTTTGTAGTTTGTAGTTTTAGTTGTAGTGGTAGTGATAGGTGTAGCTGTATTTGCAGTTGTGGTTGTAGCTGTGGTAGTAATTGTAGTTGTAGCTGACTGTATTGTAGTGTAGTGCCGTGTTATGTCGTGTCGTGTCGCGTCGTGTCGTGTCGTGTAGGGTAGTGTAATGTACTGAAACGTTCCAAAACGAAGCAATTCTGTGAGACCTCTTCCACTTTCCAAGTTGACAACATCAAAAACGAAGCAATTCTGCGAGGCTTCCTTCAAAAATGGCAAGTTGAGTGCGCAGCTGACGGCCTCGTACCAATGCATTTTGCGATTTTTCCATGCTATGTCTCTAAAGTATTGCGCCCTGCCACGAAAAAGTGCAGCCAGGTCATACGAAGTGCTGCACCTGTCACGCGAAATCATCTCAGCCTCTTAGCAAAGCTGAAGATCTGATGCTCCAAAATGACACCCTCTCAGGAAATCAGCGCCCTGACCTCTTAACATATGTTTGAGGTGTCTCTTGTATTCACGCGAAAGGCGAAATGCCTCTTTGCAGATCCTCTTCAAATGTCCCACGTGCCATCGTTTTAGAAAATGCTACAAAAACCCACACGATTAGCTCACTTTTGACAAGGTGCAGAATCCCTTGCGCCTGCCACACAAAACGAAGCTTCAACGTGCAAAAGTGGTCCAAGCCCCTCATTTTTACACTTTTGACTTCCGAATATGCTTCGCGCCACAACGGCGTGCAATTTTTCCACATCTCAACTTCCAAAAGCGCTCCGAACTTAGGAAATTCTCCGAACCAGACAGTTTTAAACACTTTTTAATTCCAAACGTTTTTTTTGCTCGGAATAAGCGCACGCTGGCACAAGGCCTGTGTCGCTTGTCAAGTGAATGAAACAAACAAAATGGAAATAACCTATCGCCCGGCTCTCAGTACTGGCCTGCAAAGAGGTAATGTAAAAGCCATCGCAGTCGTCCAAAATCAGAATACTTAGGAAAGTACATCGACAAACATAAGCGCATCCCCGTCAATGAGTATTCATGCAAATAGGACATCCGATGGCGTATACCAGACAGCTGAGATAGCTTGGTGCCGCACTTTTTAATTCCAAACGCGCTTCGCGCCACAACGGCGTGCACCTTGTCAACATCTCAACTTCGAGGTTGGGTCGGGTGGGGTGGGTTGGGGTTGGGGGGTTCAACCCTAACCCACAACTATGGGGGTCTCAGGCGGGGGGGGGGGGGGNTAGTTACAACTAGTTACAACTAACCCCCTAACCCTGGGAGGCCCCAGGGATAGTTACAACTAGTTACAACTAACCCCCTAACCCTGGGGTCCCCCAGAGGGTTAGGGGTCCCCCAGAGATAGTTACAACTAGTTACAACTAACCCCCTAACCCTGGGGTCCCCCAGAGGGTTAGGGGTCCCCCAGAGATAGTTACAACTAGTTACAACTAACCCCCTAACCCTGGGGGGCCCCAGAGATAGTTACAACTAGTTACAACTAACCCCCTAACCCTGGAAGGCCCCAGAGATAGTTACAACTAGTTCCAACTAACCCCCTAACCCTGGGAGGCCCCAGAGATAGTTACAACTAGTTACAACTAACCCCCTAACCCTGGGGTCCCCCAGAGATAGTTACAACTAGTTACANCTAACCCCCTAACCCTGGGAGGCCCCAGAGATAGTTACAACTAGTTACAACTAACCCCCTAACCCTGGGGTCCCCCAGAGATAGTTACAACTAGTTACACCTAACCCCCTAACCCTGGGGTCCCCCAGAGATAGTTACAACTAGTTACAACTAATTCCTAACCCTGGGGTCCCCCAGAGATAGTTACAACTACTTACAACTAACCTCCTAACCCTGGGAGGCCCCAGAGAGGGTTACAACTAGTTACAAAAAAAAAGTACGACTACTACTACTACTACTACTACTACTACTACTACTACTACTAGTATTATTACTACTACTTGTTTTATGACCAAAACAAATGGGCCAGGAAATTTTACTACCATTACTACTACTACTATTACTACTACTACTATTACTCCTACTACTACTACCACTACTCCTACCACTACTACTACTATTACTGCTATTTGTTTTATGAAGAAATCTAATCCGGCAGGAAATTTTATTACCATTACTTCTACTGTTACTGTTGCTGTTACTGCTGCTGCAACTAGATACAACTNTAATCCGGCAGGAAATTTTATTACCATTACTTCTACTGTTACTGTTGCTGTTACTGCTGCTGCAACTAGATACAACTAATTCTCTACCCCTGGACCCGGGGCCAGGGTTACAACTAGTTAGAACTAACTCTCTAACCCTGGGCCCGGGGCTAGGGTTACAACTAGTTACAACTGACTCTCTAACCCTCGGCCCGGAGCCAGGGTTACAACTAGTTACAACTAATTCTCTAACTCTGAGTCCGGGGCAAGGGTTACAACTAGTTGCAACTAACTCTCCAACTCTGGGTCCGGGACTAGGGTTACAACTAGTTGCAACTAACTCTCCAACTCTGGGCCTGGAGGGTTGTAACTAGTTGCAACTAATTGTGCAACTAGTTGAGAACTAGTTACAACCAACTCTGCAACTAGTTGGCAACTAGTTTCAACTAGTTCTCTAACTAGTTACAAAAAGGTTCTAATTAGTTGCTAACTAGTTAGAGGGTTGGTTCTAACTCAAACTATTTGAACTATNNNTAACTATTTAGCCAACGAGTTACAACTAGTTAGAACTAGTTGTAACTAGTTACAACTAGTTTAACTAGAACTCTAACTAAGGCATTTTGTATTACTTGTCAACTTCCAAAAGTGCTCCGAACCCGTCATTTCTTTGCACCTTTTGCTTCCAAACGCGTTTCGCGCCAGTGGCGTACGCTTTTTTCCGTATCTCAACGTCTAAAAATGCTCCGAACCCGCCAGTTTTTAACACTTCTTGCTTCCAAATGTGCTCCGCGCGCAGATGTCTCCGCGCCCGCCGCTTTAGCGAGCCACTTCTCGACCCTCCCGAGCCACAAAACATTGAAAAACACAGTGTTTCGCGACTTTCCTACATTTTTGCACCCCTGCATCTTCTCTCTTCTGACGGATCTTCTTCTCTTCTGACTTTCTCCCTGCCTGAGCTTCTTCCTATCTGTGCTTCTTCCTCTTTGCTTTTCCATCTGTCTACATTGTTGCATTGTCGCAAGTTTGACTTCTAAACTTTTTTCGGTCATTTCAAATTCTGCTGGATTCAGCATCTGCGAGGCGCATTGGCCACAAAGCAGGGGGTCAGTGACAAGAAAAAACAACAAATGAAAAATAAATCTGCCTTCACCGAAGAACACAAAAAAGTGTTCGCCCGCGTCAGGAAGAAACAAATCCAAGCATTGCCAGACACCCCGGCAAGCAAAAGTGCATAAACGGCAGTGTTTCATGGCGATGCGGGAAATTGTAGAAAGCTCCTGCCGGTCGTAGAATCAGATACAATTTGTTCGTGCAAAATGAAATAAGGATTGGAAACAAGGGAAAAATGAAAACCATGACAATTTTAGCATATGAACCTTGATCGAAGAAAATGATTAAATATGCATTTTCAGGTCTCTTTAAACCATAAGCGCTCCATCATCAGTTTCCTTTTTACCGACACATGGTTGCGTCGACTCTGGCATCGCTTCCTCTTCAATTTGGCAACAAAAAAATTGAAGGATTGAACCTTATTACGCCCCAATCCCGTTCTAGTGACTCGCAGGGTGGGCATTCAGAAAATTGTGATGTAACATTCATTCACCATGAGTTCTTCACAACACCGAATAAGTTTTTTTGGAATAACATGAAACGTTCTGGACTTGAACATGAACATATAAGGAATAACGCTTGCGCGCCTCCCATGATGTTTCTCCTTTGTGGGAGGTTTTGGACCAGAGGAATCCGAAATATCATTAAAATCAGTCAGAAATCATGTCCTGCAAAATCAAATGGATCACTGCCTTGAAGCCTTCCTTACGGCCTGTCTGGAGATGTTTTGTATGCTTTCTTCCTTACAGCCTGCCTGGAGGTGTTTTGCATGCAGTATTCGAAGCTTTGCAAAACCTGTTCGAGGCGAAGATTTTCCCATTCAACCAGCAAACGAAGACACAACATTCGAAATAATTATAGATGGTCCGAGACCAATTCTATCCGACAAAGAAGAGTCTATGCTCCAATTTTTTTTTCTCGGAATGAGCGCACGCTGGCACAAGGCCTGTGTCACTGGTCAATTGAATGAAACGAACTAAGAAACGGGACAACAAAAAAGAAATGACAATCGTACGGCGCTCAATACAGGTCTGAAACGAAGAAGTCCGATGGCCGTCCGTAGAACCCCTGAAGTTGCAGAGTTCCCCTGAGCCAACATGATCATTTGTTTTGCTCGGAATAAGCGCACGCTGGCACAAGGCCTTTTTCGGAACAAGCGCACGCTGGCACAAGGCCTGTCACTTGTCAATTGAATGAAACGAAACAGAAACACAAAAATGAAATGACACAACGCCCGGCGCTCAGTGTCCAGGTCTGCAATAAAGTAGTGTCGATGGTCACTCGTAGCACCATGAAAGTACACAGTACCCCTAAGTCAACATGATCCGTAGGAATTAGTTCTGGCACATTGGAATCGGCAGAGCACTCAGAGTAGATGTGTAGAGCAATTAGAGTAGCTTCTGGAAATCACGATAGTCAAAAGTGCCCAAACTTCATCACCCGCACCCAACGGGGAGAAGTGGCAGAAAATGTTACTGCCGTTCTCATCATACTGTAGTTGTAACCCCAGCCCCGGATCCAGAGTTGGAGAGTTACTTGTAACTAGTTCCCTGGCTGTGCGTCCAGGGTTAGAGAGTTAGTTGTAACTAGTTGTAACCCTGGCCCGGAGCCAGTAGTAGTAAAATTTCCTGGCCTTTTGTTTTGTTCATAAANTAGTTGTAACCCTGGCCCGGAGCCAGTAGTAGTAAAATTTCCTGGCCTTTTGTTTTGTTCATAAAACAATTAGTAATAATAGCAGTAGTAGTAGTAGTACTAATAGTAGAAGTAGTAGTACTAGTAGTAGTAAAATTTCCTGGCTTATTTGTTTTGTTGATAAAACAATTAGTAATAATAGTAGTAGTAATACCAGTAGTAGTAGTAGTAGAAGTACTAGTACTAGTAGTAGTAAAATTTCCTGGCCTATTTGTTTTGTTCATAAAACAACTAGTAATAATAGTAGTAGTAGT
>BGPT01001982.1:99068-115624 GCA_003297045.1 Symbiodinium sp. clade C Y103 | reverse complement strand
TTGTTAGTTAGTCAGTTAGTCAGTGAGTGAGTTAGTCAGTTTGTTAGTTAGTTTGTCAGTTAGTCAGTCAGTCAGTTGGTCAGTTAGTTAGGCAGGCAGTTAGATAGACAGATAATGACAGATAGATAGGCCGACGCTCCAACCACCTTTTGATCCATCAGTGGATCTGCTCTGCCATNNTCTGCTCTGCCATCCATGACTCACAACAACGAACCTCTCCTATAGGTTTCCTATTCTGAAACTTCCGCCACCGCCTTGTGCGGTACTACTGGTAGGTTTACTTTTAAATTGTTTTCTAAAGGGGATCAGGTAAAAGTCAAATTGGCCAACCACAAATTTCCCAAAATTGGAAATGGGCCCTAGTTTTTATTATTTGGGGGAGGTTTAGTAATAGGGGGAAGGGATTAACTTCCTTCCAGTAAGGCATGTCTTCTTCTTCTTGCTCTACTTCTCTCTCATGACAAACGCATTTATGCATCTTTTCATCTTTCATCCTCATTTCGTGCTACCTCGCATATTTCCTCCATGTATCTTACATCTGCACATTTTGCATCTGCATATCTGACATCAGACACCTGTATTTCTTGCATTTGCACATCCTACATCTACATATCTTTTATCAGCTCCTTCTTCTCACTGTCATTTTTTTGGATCTCATACTTAGGTACGATCAACTTGCTTCTCTTCGTTCTCGGGCCATCAGTCGTCTAGTTGTGTTTCGTTCTTTACCCCAAACAAACCACAATTGTCTTGAACACGAAACTGGGGCCCGCAAAATTACAAAAAAAACCGTGTGCTTGGAACATTGCGAGATGTTGTTGGAAACATGAACGGAAAAAAATCGCCACCAAAGTCATTTGCACATATTTTGGGTTTGATGCGCGTGCGGTGTGAGTTTCAATCCAAGCGGCAAGCCGCCGATCCTAAAAAATGTTTATAGAACATCTGATTGTTTACTAAGAATGCCACAGCCAAATCATGTTCGCTACTGGTTTGAAGGGTTTTTTTATTGACAACTTCCGCCGAGACGGGCAGAGAAGGAGAGATGGAGGGATTGCCCATAGTTTTTGGTTGAAATTGCAATGGTACGCGAGCAAACAAAAAGGCAAATGGCGAACAATTTTACCCAAAAACATCTTCACAGAATAGAAAAAACACATCCACAACAGAATAATTAAGGCAAATTGTTCAATATTGCCATGTCCTTGAGCCCTCCGAAAAGTGCACGGGCCAAGACCGGTGCTTCGCTTGGTAAAGTGGCATCCTCAGCATTACTCGTCAATGCATGTTTTCAATGTTTTCTGTGTGCGCAGTTTCCATTGGTGTTTGTCATGGCAACCTGCCAAGTAGTGCATTGAAAGGATGCGGTGGGTGTCGTTTCAAGGACAATCAAAAAATCTTTTCATTTTGGCACTTGGGGATGCAAAACAAAGGCTTTAGCTGCTGTGCTCGAGAACAAAAAATCTCCAAGAGATGATGCCGCTCCTGCACAAGAAATTAAGGCAAGGAAGTGACCAAACAATTTCACCAGACTGTATTTTTGTCACCTGTTGCCTGTTGCCATGTTTGTGATATCCGAGTTTGAGATAACCCGAATGTGTTTTGCACAGCACGCTTCAAACTCTCTAAATTCACTTCTTTCGTGCTGAAACGAATCCACCTATTTCAGTACTTGCACAGCCTTGCTTTCCTTCGTGTTTGCCAGTGTTTGTTTCTTTTCTTAAAAAAAATTGCACTTTCGGAAACAGACGAATCATGATGCACCTGAATGTCGAGGTTCGGAATTTATGAAATGGATGACAAAACATGTGTCCCAATGACTGCTAGTCTACTGTGTTTCATGAAACCAGGTCGCACTGTTTTGCCTGTTCCTTTCTAGAATGCATTTCAGCATGTTTGACCCCGTGTTGTGATCAGGCTGAACTGGCGTTGTCGATTAAAAGTGACCGACGCTTCAAGCAAATGGACGCCTTCACTCGACAGAAGAAGGCTGGGCGGCGACAGCGGGGCACAATGCCAGAAGACTGCAGAATGGCCGTCCTACTTGCTCAACTACCATGCAGCAAGAACCGCAAGGATGCGGGAAATGCAGGAATCATGGTGGAATTCCTAGCCATGCCTTCTGTCACTATCCATCACTGCGTCATGATTCATGATTCAAACATACTCAAACCTAATTGTCTACATACTAGGTTCAAACCATTCAACCTGACTGGTTCTGAATGGAAGTACAGTTGAGGACAGTAACATCTTGAAGTCCAAGGATCGGTCAAAGCGAATCACATACAGGTACTTTCACTTCAGAACCGACTTGGTGACTCACATTGGACCAATGGTTGGAACACAACATGCTACAGTGTAGTAATGCGGATAAAACCTGTACATCTGGTTGTGAATCTTGTCTCTTCCTTCCGATTAAAGGTTTGACAGTTTGGCCTCATTCTGTGAATTTAGCATTGAAGGCCGTGCCTTTGCCCAATCTGCCGCTCGCGAGTTTGGCCCACGGACTAGGGTGGATTTGTTTTTTTTGCCAAGACATTCATGTTTTTGTTTGTTGCCGATTGATTCAATTGATGGGGGATTTGATCCAATTTACGAGGTGGTCCAGCAGACTCGACTTGTGTGTCCAAGTGCATGGGCCTGTACCAAGGCTTGCCCAGACCACACACGGTGGCCGGGGGTGAGGTGCATTGAGGGATGTGGACGCTAGAGAGAGGAGAAGGGAATAGAAGGGATAAAAGTTATGATAAAGAGATGAAAGAGTGAAGAAAGAGGGAATTAAAAAAAACACAAAGAGTGGACGAGGGAGGACAATTCTGATGTGCTGATGTGCTGATGCGCTGTGTGCCGCGCTTTCAATAGTTTTTTTTTTGCCATTGGTCAGTAGATGGGCATTGAGGCTGGCAGAGACTAAGGTTTCGTAGAGTGTGACCGCGGCATAGCTTTGTTCCATTGCCTCCACTATATTTCGCTATCCGGTTTGGCGAGCGGCTAGTTGACTTTAGCTCTCAGACTTGGATCCTGGCAATTGAGTGGGAGTTTCAAAGGTGACTCCACATAATAGGCAGACAAATCTACAGAATGTTAAGCATTTATCTTGTTTGACAAAACAGTTTGTTAGTTATGACATGTCTGCTTTGACCGTTTGTGTTTTGGCAATAGTGTTCAAACATGGTGAAATGTGTTGAAGTATTTAAACATTTTTCGATATTTTTTTCTCAAGGGGTGCTTTGAGACTGCCTCTGCCCTACTTGCAGGCAGAACGGGCAGCGCCTCAGGCAGCTTCCGATGTGCTGGAGAGTTTGATGTCAACTTGATGTGTCAACAGTTCTCGACTAATTCGACTATTTTCCAAGCGATCTTTCTAGATTGTCTCCGAATTGTCTCCTCAACCTTGCCCAATTCTGCTCATTTGATTCGCTTTCCGAAAACTGTTCTGCGATCCAATGTCCAAGTAGTCTACGTTAAGTTGACACTGAAGACTTGGCTCTGCACTGTGCAGGGAGCATCTGAGCCGAGTAGCCCGATTTCGGGGAGGAGTGATATACATGAAAACTAAGGGAGCTGTAGAGTGGTGAATGGCTAGTAGGCTGGTTTTGTGGCAAACATGTGGCTTCGCCATTCTGAGCCCATCGACAGATGCCAAAGTTTTGACTTATGCCTGAGAATATTGGTGGAGATCGGATAGTTTGTTTGAAAGCACTTTGGGAGGTGTCTTGGACTCAGAGTGTAACTCGTTGCAAAAGCAGATCCTTGCGATATTGCAACGATGAAATGCGCCGGGGCAAATGGGTCAACACTTTTAGTAATATCTATAACAACCCCCAAAAAAGGATAGAAAATTGAACACCCGGCAATTACAGTACAGGGAAAGCATAACCTATACCGTCCTGGAAGTACTTGTTTATTTGTTTATTTGGGCTTACTATACATTATCCACGGAAACAACCATGAGCTTCTCTCCCTAGCTCTTCGGCTTTCCTGCGCTGGACAAGCTCGCTTTTTGAGCAAAGGACCGATGCAAAAAGTAGACAAAGAGATGCAGGCATGACAGACAGAGCTTCAGTGCTGCTTCTGCTCACATAGCTTTGTGCCAGTTGTGCTCTGAGCACGTAGAATTCATGTTCTTGTCCGTCAGTCCCAGCAAAAATGTGGAAGTTGTCTTCTGAGCAAACTCTGCACAGGTGTGGATTTGAGCACTCTGACGGGTGAAGAGAGGAGCCGAGTTCCAAAAGCGCTTTGGCAGGACCTTAATGAAGCTGCGCAGAAGTTGCGGAGAAGCTTCAATTGGCATGGAGAGTAGATAGAGGTTGAAAACTAAACACACCTGATGAAATGAAGATGTTAGAGTCTGTCAGAGGTGATTGTTCTAGATAAATGATAAATGATATTGAAGATTCATTAAAGATTGAGAATTAAAGAGACTTGGTGGTCAAGCCACTCAAATGCCCAGGGTGTGTATTTCTTGTATTCAAGAGCACTTGAACCACAGAGCCTGCCTAAAAGGTGCTCAACAGATCTCAACAGATCTCAACAGATCTCAACAGATCTCAACAGGTTCTAGTTTCAACCTATCTAGACATGTTCTACTCATGTTCTTCGAGTTCTTCCTGCATTTCCTGCGACTCTTTTGCCTCTGTTTGAAGGACTCAGTTGACCGATCCATCAAGCGTTTGATGGTGGACTTTGACTTGACGGACGAGCCGCTGGAGACCTGGTGGGGTTTGACCGACAAGTATCTAGAGTAGACTAGTAGACTGTCAACGTGGAGTCAACGTTTGTCATGTCAACGTGGAGTCAACGTTTGTCAACTTTGGCTCAGTTAATAATCATGAATCATATAGTCTTAGTAATTGTTGAATATTTAATGAAGGAACATGCAACATATTTGTCAAGTTTGTCCAAATTCAGAAGAAGGTGTCTGCTCTGTGTTATGATTGTGCAATACACTGTCTTGCACCCTTTTGTGACATCTTATCTACGTATATAGTGAGGGATTGAGTTGAAGACTCCACGACAAACGAAACACTAAAACAAAGCTTACCAAAAGACTATATACAACATCCTCAGTCAAAGACAACATTCATTAAGACAACATTCCCAGATAAAGCACTTCAATCTATCTTAAACGTTCCTGAAGCATTTGATCCTTGAGTTCGTAATGTGATTGCACGTTTCAAACCACATTTCAAACAAGAGCTTTTACTTCTTTCAGATTTTTTTTTGGACGGTTGCTAGTTCTTTAGGTCGTGTCGCTTACATCATTTGGAGCGAATGCACGACTGGTGGCTTGGATGGTGCTTGGATGGTGCTTGGATGGGGGTGTTTTGAGTTGGAAGAACATTGTTTTTTTAATGGTGCTCCCTTTAATGCTCAACTTCCAATCCCCATTCTTGAAAAAGTCTAAAGACCCTTCATATCTTAAATGTCAAAATCTGCAACAGCATCCCGGTTCTCTATTCCTTGGGTGTTGTGTTCCCGTCTTGTTCTCTTCGCGGTTGTGTCGGGATGGATGCCTGATGATGATGCCTGATGATGCCTGATTATCATTATCAGTCATTGTCATGACCATGATTATGGTGATGATGGCTTAGCATCGGGGTCATGTTCGCCACAGCAGTGCTGTCTCTGATTAGCATGTTCTCTGACTAGCATTTGATTGGCAGTGGTTGGGTGAAGATCCTAAAGGTGCTGCCTAGTGAATTTGAGGGACAGGGTACGCGAATATGAGAAGTGTCCGCCTTCAACTTGTGCATACCTGAACTTTCGTTTGTGCTCCAACCCAGCTTTTGAAGTGCTGTCTTGATAGGACCCTTTTGCAGCATGAACGTCGTCTCTCATACTCAACTTATATACATATATACATGTATACATGTGTACATGTATACATGTATACACATGTTGTATCAGTCAGGAGTACCACAGCTTCGTTCCAAATGGTGGTGTCTAGGTCATCTCTATCAGCGATGGCGTTCTGTGCAAGTGCCTGATAAGCCCTTCATAAGCCCTTCTCTGGCATCAGTGAGCCTTTTGTCTTCACCAGTTCGTGTTCTTCGGGTTCAGGTGATGTGAACGTACAGGACAGTGTCCAGGCCATGCTGCTTTCAATATCAGGTTTCCTCGGCACTGCATCTCCAGTGTCTCTGCTGTGGCGAAACCTGAGACTGTCTCCGTGCTTCTGCTTTGGTTTCTGAGTGTGTCTTTGCTGTACCTCGTTTACATAAGGCAAGCTTGTCATGGAAGGCCAGCTATGTCTTGGATGGTGAAGGTTATTGTTGACGTGTTTCGATTATGCTTTTGATGCAGGGAAGATGACATTGGAGAAAACGCCAATCTTCCTCCCTACATTCTATTGCTTCAGTATTTTGCAGATGGTTGTTTCGGGAAATAGGAAGGACGCTTTTTGCTGTTGAACATCTAGGTGCTGCGTTGATTACTTTGTGCTTCTGCCGTCCTTGACATGCTCTTATTGTACTTTTGCGGCGGTTGCCGGGTCAATTCCCCCGGACGGTAGGGCAGACTTCAGCAATTCCTGGCAGTATGCAATCAAGTCCCCCAATATAACCATATTCAGAGTAAACTGAAGCTCCCAACTCAAAATTTGAGCCTCTATGTTTCCTGATTTGTTGATTTCGTTTCAAAATGCGGCGCCTGAGGATTGTCAGTCCTGTCAGCAAACATAGTGTTGTTTCGTGGCGTTGACCAAAATGCTGATCATCGCACCAAGCTGGTTGAAAACGAGAAGAAGCCTACAAAAGCTCATGCTCGTTGAAATCACGCATGAAATTTGAGGCTTGTGTGCCAAGACTATAGTTACTCAAAACCCAGATCTTTAGGATGAGAGCCACTCCACCCGTGAAATCCACCCACCAAGCTTTAGGTTCCTCAGACATGGGCCGAAGGGCAAAGCAGCTCAACCGGACCGGTCCGTTGAGAGAAGTCTGACCTTGCCATTCCTGTAACCCAATAGGAATATTAGGAATGCCCTACAGAAGTCTTGTCGCTTTATGCTTTGAGGGGCTTTGAAGGCATCAGTATAAAACTTGCTGAGTCCAAGCGTTGGCCAAATCGGCAAAATACTTGTACAAGACAAAGTTGTTTGATGTTGTTTGGGCATTGTATTTTTGAGTTTTCTTTCAAAGGCCAACTTGGCCAACTTTCTGTAAAGGAGAGCAGTGCAGATGGTCCTAGTTACCTTCGCGCAGAACGAAACACGCGGCAGCCTGCTCCGGCCCAATCCTTAGCCACCATATCGGAACCGCCTCTCGGTCAAACTGATGGTAGGAATATGTAGGAATCACTTAGCAACTTTGCATACGCTTTGCATACGCTTTGCGTCGTCAAAAAATGTTGCGAGTACTTGGCTGTTTGAGTTGATGAGCTTTCAGAGTGGGGGACGGTTTCGGGTTCGGAAGCTTGAAGTTTTGGCAAGCAAAGTGTGTGATTTTTGGTGTTTGAGCCGAGAAGTGCACAGACCCAGGCTGGAAGTATGCAGGGCTTTTCAGGCATCCGTGCTGGGAATCCACAAAACACTCCCGCCAGCTTGGAAGCCCTTTGAATGCCACATTGCACAGAGGCAGATGCGGTATCTTCAACTTTCAGACAAAGTAGCAGGCAATTTCTTGACCACATTTTAACCAGCTGGACAGGCATCACAGGCATCACAGGTGTCATGGGCATCACAGGTCTCACCCGCGGCACAGGGGTCACTCTGCTTCTTTCTCTTTTTGGATCGTTTGGACTCCTTTGGCACATTTGTCCTCTTTGACAGTGTTCTCCTTCACAGGTGTTTTGAGCCCTACCTCCGAGTTGATGTCTAGCATGCTTGGAAGCCTAGCTGTGGAGTGCGAAGTTCTGGCAATATACTTCCTGGCAAGTTCACCTGAGACCGTGTTGCACAGTATATACGAGATAAGTTATGAACACACACCCACACACAGAGACAGACAGCAAAGGTACAGTAAAAGTACAGTAGAAGCACCGTAGAAGTAGAGTAGAAAGTACAGTCAAAACTATATATTTTGTGCATAATATAGTACAGCCGAGGTACAAGGTACAAGTACAAGTACAAGTGAAAGTAGAAGCGCATGTACCTGTACAAGTACAAGTACTTTTCTTACATCACATGACCTGACGTGCCATGGCCCTACATTGCAATATCCTTCAACAAATAGTGATCAAATTGACATAATTCACGATGCCAGCCGTTTCTGGCGGGCACAGTGAACTTCGAGACCGAGCAGTTGTATGCAATCGTTGCAACTTCTTAAGCTTTGATCTTGAGGAATTGTCGAGATTTGCTTAGGAGGCACACCTTACTTGACCGATTTGTATCCTCAATTAAATTTGTCTGGGTCCGCTCAGGTATTCCCCGCGAAACTACACGCGTCCAACTACACGCGGATGAGTCTTTTTGCCGGATTTTCATCGGGTCTGATTGCTGCATTGACTCATTTACAAACTTCATAGGGTCTATCAGAGTGAGAAAGTCAGAGTGAGAAAGGGATTTAAAGTGGTTTAAAGTGGTGCAAGGAAGGCAGCACAAACCTGTGACAAACCTTTGTTGTTCGTTGGCTCTGGGCCATGAAGTCCGAACTCATGGTGGCTTTCCGCTCTGGAAGCAGAGCTTCGTCGTGTGCGAGCTTCCGCCGCAGGACTCAGGGCCAGAGCGTTTTTGACTCCGAATTTATGGCGAGCGTAACAACTGGAACTTGCATGAACTTTCTGGATACTCAACATATATATATATATAATACATGAAACTACGATGTTAGAAGGTTGGTGCTGGACGGGCAGCAAGTGCATTGTGGCGCAAGTGCAGTGTGGCTCACCGAATTTGGGTCCACTTAGAGATAAGATGAGATAAGTGCCCATTTTTGATGACAAGTCGTCCCAAGTCTTCCCAAGTCGTCCCAGCCATGCAGAGTATGTCCAAGGGATGCAGCCGATGGGAGAAGGGCACACTGGGCACAGGCGAAAAATTGGGAACTCCGATGCACTCCGGGTCCAAGAAAAGAAAAATTGGGAGCATCAAAAAAAACTGAAGGACCTGAAGCACCTGAAGGACCTGACTGCTTTACAGAGTTTTTTTTAAATTAAAACATAAACACAATCCTGCTCCTTTGAGCTATAGATTGAAACCACGAGATAAAGCCGATTGGGCGACATATGGCTTCAACCACTTTAACCCTGTTTTGTCCCACACCTGTAGTTCCAACAGAATGCTTGGAGGGACAGTAAGTAGGAGGCTTGAAAGTTGATGCTGCAATGCAGCCTGGCAAACAGCCGGCAATATGCTGCATTTTCACTTTCAGAGGGCTTTGCATGCAGATTCGTTTGTGTTGCTGTCTACGGGTGCCATGTCAGCTCAAAATGCTTAGCTGTTTTGATTCTATTGTGCGCGCCAGAAGTTTCAGCATTTGTCATGTGTTGATCCGCATTCCGCACCACATTCAACTGCCATGACTTCTCTGGATTTCAAGGCCCAAATGGAAACATTTACGGGAAAATAATCCTTTGACTTTGAGAAGTGAGTGTGTTCCATATTGTCTCGATTGGTGGCCTGGACCTCAGTGGGTGCCGAAAAAATCTACTGCATTGTTTCCGGAAATAAGGTAGATGCAAACTCAGCAGTTCAAGTGACTCAGTGAGTTTGGCGACGTGAATGTGTTTGCAAATGTGAGCGTTGGCCGTACATGAACCTGTCGCATTTTCTAAGTTCTACAACGGGGTTGGAGAAGGCTTGTAACATATAGCGTACATCAATTATCATTCTGGTCTATGCATTGGAACCTACAGCAGCAAATCCAGTGTTTGTGCTGTGCTGTTGAGAACGGCATTGATTTTCCTTTTTAAATCAATTGTTCATGTATCCGAATGACATTTTCGCCTTAGGAATCGATGATTGTGGGTGTTTGCAGGTGTACTTTGCTCTCCCAGAATGAGGCGGTCCAGTTGCGCAAATGTCTGGCATCCGTCTTGCATTACAGCAATTGTTTAAGGCAGTTGGATACATGTCTTGAGGGCACATTGTATATATAATACATATATATATATATGTATACTCACACATATATTAATATGTAATTTTATATACACACACTTTTTTGTTTGTGTGTGTGTGCGTGGCAAAAATCAATGTGTGCTCAGTTCATACAGACGGATGCAGTCCCTGTGATTGATTGGGCTGCCTCCTGTAAGCAGGTCCAGATGTGAAACAAGCTGATCAAGCACAACTGTATGAATTTGGCGCCCCAAACAAGGATTGCCTCTTTGTTGGGTATGTATTTGGGTTTGACCAGTGATGGGGACATTGGCTCAGTAGTTGTGGTGACGGCATTTCTGCTGATTAGACGTCAGTGGGTTGCAGACATGCTTAATGTTTATGCGACCCAAAAGCAAGCTGTTCGCAGAAACAGTTGTTCTTGAGGGGAAGTCCCACACTACTTTGGCTTGCCAACGTGCCAATATTTGGCAGTCCCAAACATTTAATGCAAACTTCATGGGAAGAGGCTGAAGACGTAGCCGACTCCTAGACCAAACGGTCGACACGTGCACACACACACAGACACTCACATTTGACTCACAGTTGTAGATTGCAATGATTGCAATTGCAGTTTACACAAATTGCAACTTGGATTCTCGGATTCAATTTGTAGACAGCGAAAAACACGGTGCTGCGATGGAGTTCGCGCTGGCTCAGCTGACAGCCCTGCTGCTCATTGGGTTTGGGCACTGTGCCAGTCCATGACGCTCAGCTTGCACAGAGCTCTAGCAATCTTTACTAATCTTTACCAATCTATCAATTGGTTTGGGAAGTCCATGAGGACAACTTCACTCTTTTGGTGATGCCCAGAGTTTGAAATCTCTCGGGTGAGATCTAGAGGTGGCTCGAACAGTTGGGTAGCTTTGGGAGGAGCCCCAAGAACATTGGAGTAGCTTGTAGGGTGAAGACGGGCACTCTGTCAATTAAGCTTGCAGTGCAAGGCTTGGCTTTGAAGACGAGTTAGGTTTTTGCAAGGACAAAGTCGGTACAGTGTAGAATGTGTAAGACCTGAGGTTGGTCTGGAGATTTCAGCTTTGCTCGCTGCTGTTTGGTGGACAGCCCTCAGGATCGCAAGTGTTGGTCGGTTGGATTTGCAAAGTGACATTGCAATCATTTGCACTCGATTTAGATCCTGCAATCTCTCAACTCCAAGAAACAGTCAGAATCTGGCGGGATTGTACTAAAGCAGGTGCTTCGTGGGAAGATCTTCCTCAAGTTTCAAGTGGGCGTTAACTGGAGATCGATTATCTGACGGATAGGACTAAGCATGTGCATGGCCGTGGTGCTTTGAGAGTACTCATGTAGCGCGAGAAGACAATACTCGAATACCCAAGCCCTGAAACCTGGAGTCATTTCTTGTGTTCAAGATGTGACAGATGTACATTTTTCCTGCTGTGCGCTGTCAGTGCTGGGGCGGAGCCTTTTCCTACGAGAGATGTTGTCGGCAGATTCCCTTGCTCTCAGCACCGGAGGCAGGAAACCATGAGTGATACAGGGGACCTAGCGGACCTACAGTGGATAGGATAGACTCGATGGACCCCTGCAAGTGGGCCAGTCAGAAGCAGAGAGGATGTCAGGTTGATGCCACGCCTTTCTTTCATTCACGATTTTCACTTGGAACCGTTGGAGGTTGGATGATCTTTTCTGAGGTTGACCACAATGAACGATGTTGTTTCAACTTATTTCCCATTGAATTCTCACTGATTGGGTTACGATACCAATTGATGGCTATGATACGGCCATGATAAGCATTTAATAAGCATGAAGCAGACGCTCTCCAAGCTGCATGAATTCATGTTCACCTGCTTATCCCTTTGATTTGTTTCCATTGAATTAGCCTTATGACGTTCTACCCAGGGAACCGTTGGAAGTGGTTAAAACAATTATTTAGTAAAAAAAAGTGTAAAAAAAAATAGTACCAGAACCTGTGCCCAAACAGAAATAGTAAAAAAAAATAGTACCTGAACCTGTGCCCAAACAGAAATAGTAAAACNAGTAAAGACAAATAGCGTACCAGAAACTGTGTCTGATCAGGAAGAGTGAAACAAATTTGTACCAGAACCTTGCGGCTGTTGGCCCATGAGGCCTATGGCGCATGGAAACGCTGAAGCATTGTCGTTGATTCTCTGCGCCAANACCAGAACCTTGCGGCTGTTGGCCCATGAGGCCTATGGCGCATGGAAACGCTGAAGCATTGTCGTTGATTCTCTGCGCCAACCACCATCCGACAAAACAATTTGGTTCAATTCCAATGGTAGGTGCAGTTTAGTTTCAGCGCCGCCCTTTAAATTAGTCTCTTCCGGCCACCCTTCTTTCCAATATTCTGGTTCTCTCCTGCTTTTCAAGGTGCACTTTTTTTCACTATTTTTTTTCGCTATTTTTTTCACTATTTTTNTTTCACTATTTTTCTTTCCCGTGCACTTTTTTCACTATTTTTTTTCACTATTTTTTTCACTATTTTTCTTTCCCGTACACTTTTTTCACTATTTTTTTTTACTATTTTTGAGCCAAGGAAAGGTGCTGAAAATAGTAAAAAAAGTGCACCCTTTCGAGGAAAATAGTAAAAAATATTAAATTTTACTATTTTTACTATTTTCTTTGGCTCAAAAAAAGTAAAAAAAGTGCCCTTTCGAGGAAAATAGTAAAAAATAGTAAATTATACTATTTTTTACTATTTTCTTTGGCTCAAAAATAGTAAAAAAAGTGCACCCTTTCGAGGAAAATAGCAAAAATATGAAATTTTACTATTTTTTATTATTTTCTTTGGCTCAAAAATAGTAAAAAAATGCACCCTTTCGAGGAAAATAGTAAAAAATAGTAAATTTTACTATTTTTTAATTTTTTCTTTGGCACAAAAATAGTAAACAAAGTGCACCCTTTCGAGGAAAATAGTAAAAAATAGTAAATTTTACTATTTTTTACGATTTTATTTGGCACAAAAATANTAAAAAAAGTGCACCCTTTCGAGGAAAATAGTAAAAAATAGTAAATTTTACTATTTTTTACTATTTTCTTTGGCCCAAAAATAGTAAACAAAGTGTACCCTTTCGAGGAAAATAGTAAAAAATAGTAAATTTTACTATTTTTTGCTATTTTCTTTGGCTCAAAAATNGTAAAAAATAGTAAATTTTACTATTTTTTACGATTTTATTTGGCACAAAAATATTAAAAAAAGTGCACCCTTTCGAGGAAAATAGTAAAAAATAGTAAACTTTACCATTTTTTATTATTTTCTTTGGCCCAAAAATAGTAAACAAAGTGTACCCTTTCGAGGAAAATAATAAAAAATAGTAAATTTTACTATTTTTTGCTATTTTCTTTGGCTCAAAAATATTAAAAAAAGTGCACCCTTTCGAGGAAAATAGTAAAAAATATTAAATTTTACTATTTTTTACTTTTTTCTTTGGCTCAAAAATAGCAAAAAAAAGTGCACCCTTTCGAGGAAAATAGTAAAAAATCGTAAATTTTACTATTTTTTACTATTTTCTTTGGCTCAAAAATAGTAAAAAAAGTGCACCCTTTCGAGGAAAATAGTAAAAAATAGTAAATATACTATTTTTAACTATTTTCTTTGGCTCAAAAAAAGTAAAAAAAGTGCACCCTTTCGAGGACAATAGTAAAAAATAGTAAATTATACTATTTTTTATTATTTTCTTTGGCTCAAAAATAGTAAAAAAAGTGCACCCTTTCGAGGAAAATAGCAAAAAATATGAAATTTTACTATTTTTTATTANAAAATAGTAAAAAAAGTGCACCCTTTCGAGGAAAATAGCAAAAAATATGAAATTTTACTATTTTTTATTATTTTCTTTGGCTCAAAAATAGTAAAAAAAATGCACCCTTTCGAGGAAAATAGTAAAAAATATTAAATTTTACTATTTTTTAATTTTTTCTTTGGCACAAAAATAGTAAACAAAGTGCACCCTTTCGAGGAAAATAGTAAAAAATAGTAAATTGTTCTATTTTTTACGATTTTATTTGGCACAAAAATATTAAAAAAAGTGCACCCTTTCGAGGAAAATAGTAAAAAATAGTAAATTTTACTATTTTTTGCTATTTTCTTTGGCTCAAAAATTAAAGAAAAAGTGCACCCTTTCGAGGAAAATAGTAAAAAATAGTAAATTTTACTATTTTTTGCTATTTTCTTTGGCTCAAAAATTAAAGAAAAAGTGCACCCTTTCGAGGAAAATAGTAAAAAATATTAAATTTTACTATTTTTTACTTTTTTCTTTGGCTCAAAAATAGTAAAAAAAGTGCACCCTTTCGAGGAAAATAGTAAAAAATAGTAAATTGTACTATTTTTTGATTTTTTCTTTGGCTCAAAAATAGCAAAAAAAAGTGCACCCTTTCGAGGAAAATAGTAAAAAATAGTAAATTTTACTATTTTTTACTATTTTCTTTGGCTCAAAAATAGTAAAAAAAAGTGCACCNGCACCCTTTCGAGGAAAATAGTAAAAAATAGTAAATTTTACTATTTTTTATTATTTTCTTTGGCTCAAAAATAGTAAAAAAAGTGCACCCTTTCGAGGATACTATTTTCTTTGGCTCAAAAATAGTAAAAAAAATTGCACCCTTTCGAGGAAAATAGTAAAAAATAGTAAATTGTACTATTTTTTACTCTTTTCTTTGGCACAAAAATAGTAAAAAAAGTGCACCCTTTCGAGGAAAATAGTAAAAAATAGTAAATTTTACTATTTTTTACTATTTTCTTTGGCCCAAAAATAGTAAACAAAGTGTACCCTTTCGAGGAAAATAGTAAAAAATAGTAAATTTTACTATTTTTTGCTATTTTCTTTGGCTCAAAAATATTAAAAAAAGTGCACCCTTTCGAGGAAAATAGTAAAAAATATTACATTTTACTATTTTTTATTATTTTCTTTGGCTCAAAAAATAGTAAAAAAAGTGCACCCTTTCGAGGAAAATAGTAAAAGATTGTTAATTTTTACTATTTTTTAATATTTTCTTTGGCTCAAAAACAGTAAAAAAAGTGCACCCTTTCGAGGAAAATAGTAAAAAATATTAAATTTCACTATTTTTTATTATTTTCTTTGGCTCAAAAATTAAAGAAAAAGTGCACCCTTTCGAGGAAAATAGTAAAAAATATTAAATTTTACTATTTTTTATTATTTTCTTTGGCTCAAAAATAGTAAAAAAAGTGCACCCTTTCGAGGAAAATAGCAAAAAATATGAAATTTTACTATTTTTTATTATTTTCTTTGGCTCAAAAATAGTAAAAAAATGCACCCTTTCGAGGAAAATAGTTAAAAATTGTTAAATTATTATTTTTTAATTTTTTGTTTGGCACAAAAATAGTAAACAAAGTGCACCCTTTCGAGGAAAATAGTAAAAAATAGTAAATTTTACTATTTTTTACGATTTTATTTGGCACAAAAATATTAAAAAAAGTGCACCCTTTCGAGGAAAATAGTAAAAAATAGTAAACTTTACCATTTTTTATTATTTTCTTTGGCCCAAAAATAGTAAACAAAGTGTACCCTTTCGAGGAAAATAATAAAAAATAGTAAATTTTACTATTTTTTGCTATTTTCTTTGGCTCAAAAATATTAAAAAAAGTGCACCCTTTCGAGGAAAATAGTAAAAAATATTAAATTTTACTATTTTTTACTTTTTTCTTTGGCTCAAAAATAGCAAAAAAAAGTGCACCCTTTCGAGGAAAATAGTAAAAAATCGTAAATTTTACTATTTTTTACTATTTTCTTTGGCTCAAAAATAGTAAAAAAAGTGCACCCTTTCGAGGAAAATAGTAAAAAATAGTAAATATACTATTTTTAACTATTTTCTTTGGCTCAAAAAAAGTAAAAAAAGTGCACCCTTTCGAGGACAATAGTAAAAAATAGTAAATTATACTATTTTTTATTATTTTCTTTGGCTCAAAAATAGTAAAAAAAGTGCACCCTTTCGAGGAAAATAGCAAAAAATATGAAATTTTACTATTTTTTATTANCCCTTTCGAGGAAAATAGTAAAAAATAGTAAATTTTACTATTTTTTATTATTTTCTTTGGCTCAAAAATAGTAAAAAAAGTGCACCCAAAGCTCCTTTTATCATTTTTTATCATTTAAAAACTATTTTTTACTATTTTCTTTGGCTCAAAAATAGTAAAAAAAAGTGCACCCTTTCGAGGAAAATAGTAAAAAATAGTAAATTNTTTACTATTTTTTACTATTTTCTTTGGCTCAAAAATAGTAAAAAAAAGTGCACCCTTTCGAGGAAAATAGTAAAAAATAGTAAATTTTACTATTTTTTAATTTTTTCTTTGGCACAAAAATAGTAAAAAAAGTGCACCCTTTCGAGGAAAATAGTAAAAAATATTAAATTTTACTATTTTTTACTATTTTCTTTGGCCCAAAAATAGTAAACAAAGTGTACCCTTTCGAGGAAAATAGTAAAAAATATTAAATTTTACTATTTTTTGCTATTTTCTTTGGCTCAAAAATATTAAAAAAAGTGCACCCTTTCGAGGAAAATAGTAAAAAATATTACATTTTAC
>BGPT01001982.1:7907-98215 GCA_003297045.1 Symbiodinium sp. clade C Y103 | reverse complement strand
TCAAATTACCCCGGCATCTTCCCTACTCACACGTCATTTTGTTTTTACTATTTATTTCCAGGTGCAATTTCATTCACTATTTTTTTACTATTTTTTTTTTACTATTTTTTATTTTTTTTACTATTTCTTTCCAGGTGCAGTTCCAGGCACTATTTTTTTTTACTATTTTTTTACTATTTAATTATTTTATGTTTTCCAGAGGTTGGCTAAAATCGCCCATCATAAAATTAGCCCTTATGAGAGTGACTCCAAAGAGCAATCTTGCGAGAAGGAATCAAGAGGTTTGCCCAGAGGGAATGATGGGGTCCTTTCTATTCTATTTAATCCAGGAGCAGGGCAGACAGGGGTTCGCATGCAGGAAGATTAGCAGGACTGATTCCATGCTGTATTCCACGGGCACGGGTATATGGAGCCAAGTTTGTTCTATCGTCTTTTAGTTCCATGAAGCTCCAGGGAATCGGTCTGCTCAAAGGCTCATGAGGTTCTGTAAAGTCGAGAGGTGCTTGCTTCCGCAGGTCGAGAGCGTCAAGAAGCTGAAGGGCCAGGTGCAAAAGTGTTCAGGGAGGGTATGGAAAGATCTAGAAAGGTTTGGAAAGCTAGATTTAGCATGCCATGTATTGCTATGTCTTCTATGTCACAAGGCTCTGTTTGCTACCTGTTGGAATCCCACTTTTCAACGGACGGAATGGTTTGCTTTGTTGCCCCAGTTCGAAAGGAAGGCGTTTGCAAGATTCGTTCAATATCTGTGAGCACTTGTAGCTGCATGTTGCCATTCCCAAAGCCATATGAAGAAAGCAAAGCTTCATCGCATTTTCATAGCGCTCTGGTCAAAGAAAGCCATAACTTGCCTAAACACCATAACTTGCCTAAACACCATAATTGCACACAGCAGTATCCAACAGTGTGTTGTCAGTGGTTAGTTACCAAGAATTGTAGTACAGAAGACAACCCTAAGCACCGTGTTGCTATTTATTTCAAAAGCTGCAAAAAGACAAACCCTGAGTAAGTTATGCAAAAAAAGTTAAAGGAAAGGAGTCGCGCAGCCCATGATTTTGGATGATATACCGATATACAGGATATAAACATGTTAAGACTATTTGACGGAGCTTAGGGTAGTTGTTGGTGTTAGTTTGGCAATAGTTGCGAGATCAAGGATTTTCACTTGGACAACTGGAGAGCAATTGTCTCTCCAAAGCATTTTGTTTTGACTTGGATAAATCAAGATCAACAAAAAGCAAAAAGTAAGTAATCAGTAATCAGTGTTTTTCACGCGCTAGTACCTGGCCCAAAACTATACAAACCAGCTTACCAACAGAAACTATTGTTGATTGATTATGCCGGCGAGAAGAACAAGCTGAGACGATGAGGCTACGCTTGCACATGCATGTAAAATCATGCAAATATGTGTATGATTAACACATGTGAAAATGGATATTCCTCTAGCAATGAAAGTCTCGTCGATTCCCTCGACCAACCATTCACTGCATAATGCCTCACATCGCTGAGTCATAGCAGCGAGTTCTGGCAGTTTTGTGAGGTGGCGAAGGGAATAATTGCTGCCGTGCCCCATCCATCAGCAGGAATGGGACAGTTTTGCGCTCATTAAAAATCATGTTGTTTTCCTAGTGCCGCTGGTGGTGACCCCATAGGAAAAGGCAAATTTTTGCGCAAGGGGTGGGAGGGGTTGGGTGGAGTGGGGCCAATAGCAGTCGGTTTGTGTGCACCCTGCAGCAATTACAGAGGCGCGTTTGATGCTACACTACTGACTTTGCATGCGATTTTTTTGGCATCAGGCAAAAAACATGTCTATCAAGGAACCTCGTAGTTTTGACAAAGTGTCCTGTCTGGCTGAATCTAGCTGACCCAACAGGTTGATCGTGTGTGGTAATCAGTGACGTTGTTGTGAACATGAGACAGATGGACGCAGCAGGATCCATCCACATGTAAAGCAGTACACCTTCCAATGGTCCTGGAAAGTGGCCGAAACTCAAGCCGCAGACTTTTTGGAAGCACTTGAACAATTAACTTCTCTGACAGCAAGGTGAATAAAAAGCCAGGAAATGTTAGTTCAGAGGATACCAAAAAAATGTGAAAGTGTTATTTCGCTGTACCGAAATGACCGTTTGGGAATTTTCCGCATCGAATTTCCAGTCCAAGACTACATGTTCCATGTAGTACCATAAAGCATATCGGAATTCAAGTGTCCAAAGACGCAAGAACATGTATCAAGAAACACAACAACCGTCTAGGGGCCATGTTCCCTCGTTATATGTACATACTGTACACACATATATATATATAATTCAAAATGCATGCACTTTCTATTCTGATACTTTCTACATCATGTTATGTTTAGGTCTCTTCGTCTCAAGGGATCCAGCCTCACCCTTATGCTGCCTTTATTCAAACCCCTGGATTGGAACTTGATGGTCAGGCCCTGAACTGCGGCTGTTCCAAGCCTGCATCTTGATGCACGAAGCCGGAACGTGAACAGATTTGATTTGAATATGTGTGCATATATCCATTTGTATCCATATATCCATTTACCAGATCGTGCCCGCCACGCGCCGGGGCGAAAGTTTCGAGAATAGGAGATGACTACAGGAATAAAACCCAACGGAAATTGCGATAAATTGGAAGAATGTTGAGATGAGGCTGTCAATGAAAGAAAGCCTGAATGGATGAATGCATGGAAGAATGAATGAACACATGAATCCATCCATGATGGAATGAAGAAAGGAAGGAATGAAGGAATGAAGGAATGAAGGAATGAAGGAAGGAACAAATAAAGAAATGAAGGAATGATGGAATGAAGGAAGGAATGATGGAATGCAGGAAGGAATGAAGGAAGGAAGGAAGGAATGAAGAAAGGAAGGAATGAAGAAATGAAGAAAGGAAGGAATGAAGAAATGAAGGAATGATGGAATGAATGGATGAATGAATGAAGGAAGGAACGAAGGAAAGAAGGAAGGAATGAATGAAGGAAGGAATGATGGAATGAAGAAACAAATCGATGACTGAATGCATGACTGAAGGAAAGAAGGAACAAATCGATGACTGAATGCATGACGGAAGGAATGAATGAAATGAAATGAAATGACATGACATGACATGACATGAAATGAAATGAGATGAGATGAGATGAGATGAAATGAAATGAAACGAAATGAAATGAAATGAATGAATGAATGAACGAATGAATGAATGAATGAAATGAATGAATAAATGAATGAGTGAATCAATTAAAGAATGAAAGACAGAAACAATGAACGAATGAAGGAATTGGTGAAGGAATTGCTGAAGGAACACATCGATGAATGAATGCATGAAGGAATACATGAACGAACGAACGAACGAACGAATGAACGAACGAACGAACGAACGAACGAACGAATGAATGAATGAGTGATCCATGAATGAAGGAACGAACTAATGAGAGAATAAGTAAGTGCCTGAATTCTTTTCATGAATGAATTAGCAAGCTTTAGCACAAGAGCAGCACCATGATCAGGAACTACCTCTTGTGCAGCTGTTGCAATGAGTTAAGCAACGTGATCTTGCAGCATGTGTGGATTCAACGTCAAAGAGACTTAGGATTTGAGCCACCCAGCCTTTAAGGGAGGTCCATTTACGTGGTGCAGCTCGGACCGACATACAGAGGAAGGTGGCCTTTGAGTTCAGTGATTGAGGAGTAGAGCTATGGGGACCTTTTGTTGGCTAAATTACATCGAATATTGCATTAATTGGACGTGTACGAAGTTGAAGTACTTACAGCGCCGAAGCGAGAGTTTCAAAGTGTTGGACATCGCACTTCCACCTCTTATGGGTGGATGATGTGGATGACTCAGGTAAGTTTTACCAAGCCATCATGCTCAATCAGGACCCCGACTTTTTGATGCGAGCCCGTACAAACAATTTAGGTTTTTGCATCCTACAGTTTGATTTGGTGCCATTGTCCTGTGAAATCAGTCAAGTGTGAGATGTATCTGCCCGCGTTCAATGTCAACCAGTAGTCTTCGTTCTTCCTGCACGTCGTTGGTGTTTTTTTGCCACTACTGTCATTCTTTGACGAGCCACATCACAAGCCCAGAAAAGGCAGCAGGTTCAAGAACAGTTTTCCAAAAGGATTCACATGTGAAGTCATTCCTCAAATGATTACTTTCGATTCCTTTAAAAGAAGTTTGTCCTGACCAAGTGTCGGTGCTGTTTGCAGAACATCATGCAGAGATGGGTACACATGAAACGCACATGGAAAGCACATGAGTACACACACAGAGTCTTCTTTTTTTGGTTATGCATCTACAGACATTCCTGGAAGCTTCACTTGGCACCAGAGTTTGGCGGCTGATTTTCTTTCCAATAGCAAACAGCAAGGGTGGCCTCAAAAATTATCAAAAGGATTTCGAGTCGTTTCGAGTTTCCAATTCTTTCTGAGTTTGCTGCTTTTATCTGCTTGGATCTGCTTGGCCAGGACTTGCGGCCTTTTTACATGCCTTTTCTGGAAGTGTCAGTTGAGATGCTGGCCGCCTGCCCCTTGGGCAGCTTAGCGATGCTCCTGCTGGACGCCTCCTTGAAGATGTCAAATGCCAAGGCTGGACGCTCTTACCCTTGGAGGTCCTACTGGAGATTCGAAGAACACGGTCCGCGGTCAAGTTTTCAGATATTTTCAGAATGGGCCTTACCTTAACCAAATTATTCCACTGTCAGGTGACCTCCCGGAATAATTTTGAATCATAAGCGCGAAATAATTTTAGGAACCCCCTTGCCAGGTCTGGGTGTTGGGTATTGGAATAAAAAGGTCAAGTGTGGTAGAATACTTTGTTTCCTGAAGGTCAGGTGTACAAATGTCGAATTTGGGAATAATTCTTTAGATACAACATACCAGAAACATGTCAAATATATGCATGTACACAAATGCATTGATATGAAATGAAATGGCATGACACGAAATGACATGGCATGAAATGAAATGACATGATATGACATGAAATGATATGACATGAAATGATATGACATGAAATGACATGACATGAAATGACATGAACTGAAGTGACTTGAAATGAAATGACATGATATATTCTGGTATGGATATCTCCAAACTGGTTGTGATATATTATGATATATAACATACCATACATAATAAATGTATATCATCTGCATTGTATATAGGACACACACACACATGTGTATATAAGTAAATATATATATATATACTGTATATATATATATACTGTATATATATATATATATACTGTATATATATATATACTGTATATATATATATACTGTATATATATATACTGTATATATATATATATATATACATATGTACACATAGTACGTAATATGTAAATATACACATCTCTATATATATATATGCATATATATATGCATATATAGATATGTATATGATATGTATAGACCCCATCTAAGACGACATACAAATGAAACAACTATATATAATATTTTTGCCACCGGGTCAAAAACTGCACGTGTAGGCGCGCACATTTTTGATTTTCTGAGGGTGGGGTGGGCTAATAACGTTCTTTCGCCTGCGTTTCAAGGTTACCAAACCACTGTTCCTCACGTAATGTTACGCTGATGTACCTTCTGTTGCACTTCCACACATACGTCATGCTACGCTGATGTACTTGGAAAGTACCAGAGAAGTACGTTGCAATGTAGCATCAAAAGCTTTTAGAAAGTACCTGGGGAAAGAGGTGACAGCGTCGCATCAAGAGCGTCTAGCATGTAACGGAACATAAACGTGACAATGTAGCATTAAGAGAGTCTTGAAAATACCAGGGAATTACATTGCAACTTGGAATGAGGAGCGTCTAGGAAGTTCTACTGGAAAGATGTTACAAAGTAGCAGCCAAAGCGTTTTCGAGGTTCCTTGAGATGTTACAACGTAGGATGAAGAACATTTGGAAGGGGAAATGACCATTACCTCCAAATGTCAAAGATTTGTGGTCGAAGTCACTTGAAAAAGGTGTGACAACATAGCTTCGAAATCACAGTGGAGGTTCCTTGAGAAAGATGTTACAAAGTAGCATCGAGACCTTATGGGAAGTTATGTGGAAGATGTGACTAAGTAGCATCAGAACATCTTGGAAGTTACTTGAGAAAGATGTTGCAACGGGCGTCTTGGATGTTGCGTGGATACTTGCCAGAGATGTCCAGAAGCTCACACCATCCTAAGAACAAGCAAATGTGACAGGTGCAAAAGCGACCTCAAATCTTACAAAGATGACGCAGGTGCACAAGCGAGAAAAAAATCTACTTCCGACATTGCCTGAGAATTCACAGGATTTTGTATCATTTCACGGAGAAAAGGAGATGTTCAGGTGCATAAGCGAGAAAAAATCCAGGTGCATAAGCGACCCCCATGCCGTAGCCAAATCAGGAGATTCTGGGGTAAGCCATGCGGAGATTACGTCCTTGTAGGCCGCCCTTAGCCTTGTCATGATAGACATTTCACATTTCACCGTGCTTTTCTTGATTGTTCCAAACAATTCCAAGTCTGGTTTTCCATCGTTAAGGGGCTTAGCAAATCTCAAAGGGGGCTCCCAACCTGCCTGAACTCCACCATCCGGCCTAACATTTTGAATCGCTGAAAACTTTATGGGATTTCTTGAGAGGCCAAAGATGTGCAAAACGTCATTCTAATTTCAGGGGCTGTGAACTCAGGGTCTGTTCGACCTGGGTGCAAAACCACCTTGTGAAAAACCGTCAACAGAAATGCCTCAATCACACGTTTATGTCCAATTCTTCAGACGGTTGTGGGCTGTTCCAAAGCGAGTGGTGTGCCAACGGATTTGTCGCTGAGTTGTTTGGTAGTCATGGACGTGATTGAGCGAGTCCTCCAGTCATCGTCGCCAGCCCTATGTCCATGACAAGACAAACTTGCTCTTTTTCCGAAAAGATCAGGGATTAAATGGAACTGATAGAATTCAAAGGGCTTTGATAGGATCTGCCATCGAGTTTTGAGACGGCCGCTGCTTTTTTCACGGGTTCGCGCACACACACACACACTGCCAGGAACCACCACAGCTGGCCCAGATGCCAAGTTTCCTTCGGTGCCCAAGGGATGGAAAGGGACTAACAGCATTTGGCTGCTCCGGACTGACAACTGTGTTGAGTTTCGAAACAGAAGGCATTTGAAGGCAGTATATGGCGCCTTCAAGTCTTGAAGGTGTTTGGGGCTGCCTTTCCAGACCAAGAGACCAAAGAAATGTGCGTGGAGTCCCCTTGTTTGAAATTGGAGACAGCTGAAGTCGCAGAATGTGGACGATTCTAGATGTGCTGTATCAAGTTTTATTTGCAGCATTTGCAAGACATTTTTTCCAAAAAGATCACCCCTGATTGTGTACTATCTTGCTCTACACTGCCTTAGCATGTATTGTGCATTTTCGCATCAAGTCGTTTTGATTAAGATCCCTGGGCAGGGCACAAGAGATTGTGCAGCTCATCTTGGATTCTGGCGTTTCTTTGAGCCTTTTCCAAGTTGGTGTTGCCCAAAGACCACAAGTTAGTCTGGGAACTGGACCTTGATGCGTTGAAAGTTGAAAAACAGACAATCAAGAATCAAGTGAAGAAGCAAAAAAAGAAACAACATCTGAACATGTATTTTGCAGCTGACGTCTCGTCCAATTGGCTTTAGATTTGTGTGGTCGCTGTGAATTTGGGGTTTGTCCACCTCACTTTTCCCAGGATGGAGGTCACAACCTCCGGCTGGATGGTTTTCAATCAGGTGTACGGGGAGGGTATCTGTTGGATTTTGCGCGGCTATACCTTCCAGAAGAAAACTAAGAAACATGCGAACCACACGGATCACATGATATGATTTACTATGATTTCGGGATGCAGATTGCACCTCTCATCGGTTGTAAATCATGAACATCCACCACAACTTTGTCACTAGAATGTAGCGGCATCAAACAATTTCAGCAACATGTAGGAATCCATCGACTGCATCTTGATTTGACCAGCAATGACCACTGGCAGCGATGGAGTCATGCTAGGATTGTTATTTTTGGACATCGGAAGCACCACCCGGACACTTTCAAAGGACGCTAACACCTACAAGTAATCAATGCTTCCCATGAAGTGAACTTTGGTGAGGGGACAGCCCCTCTTTGGACTCTGAAGAGATTTGCAGATACACCTGGAAAACCTTCACATTTCCTAATTCTGCAAGAGCAATGCAGGTAAGTGTGCTCCGTTCAGCTACGCAGCGCCGTGGGCACGATTTAGACCTGACTGGAAGCTGTATGCAGATGCCAGCACCAGAAAGTCTCCCTGCGAGGACTCACCGTTACATAGCAATTTGGATTTTCCTGTGGTCATTGAGTAAAGAGCCAGTCTGCGGGTAGATGTGGTGCTTGTTTCTACCACCACTGTCGAAGGATTTTGCAGACCATGACGGAAGGTATTAACTTCCTCCCGGTAGGCCTAGGGCGCTTGTAGTTGTGAACATGTTTGTCCATAAATCCAAACAAGCATCCTGCACTTTGTTCTGAAAGGCCCATTAATGAGAGTTTCAAAGAAAAGACTTTCCTGCCATATGTATTGGTTCGGTGGGTTTGTCAAGCTGAAGATGCACGTGTCCATGTTTAGTTCCAGTGAAGGGACGACTAAGCATGTCACAGCACATGCTTCGCAGTGAGGTGCATAGACAGTAGACACAGGCCTTGCTCTTGCGGATCCCGGACAATGTAGTGTGCTTTGGTGCATTGGTGCTTTGTGTTGCAGGCACCCCTTCGATCTTGCAGCTCTTCCTAAAAGATTCTGATGCAGCTGGTGCCGCTATGTCCATGCCAACATGCCCATTGGTGAGCCCTGCATTGTATTTGTCACTTCGAGCTTTAAAAGCGGGTCTATGGTGAGAGATTTTTCTTATACAGCATCATGATGACATCCTGACATACTGCTACTATTGCTGCCTGAGGCTATTGGCGTATTCCAGCCTTCAGCAAACTGCTCCCGATCAAGCGCAGCTTCATGTTCCAGGATACACAGCAGTGCACTCTCCATCATTCCACATCCGGCTGCACATGGATCATACTAATCTCTTAACAATGTCTTAACATTGTCATTGCGGGAAAAAAAACGCAGTATCCCCACACTTCCTAAACTGGACGAGCTCCAAGCAAAGCGTTGCATTGTTACAACTTGAAGCTGAATCTGTGTGTCCATACATTTGTTGCTAGGGGTGACCTGGACTGGAGGTTGAAGGCTTGACCAAATGAACCTTATATATTTAGCCTTCCTTCATCTTGATTTGTCGCGTAGTGAGGGGCATTGTGTTTTGTCCCCGACCTACAGAAGTCTCGCTTGTAGGTCCTTTCTGGGTGTGTTTTCAGATTCAATTTCAAGACTTGCGTCAAAAGCCAAAATGCTATCAATCTGACCTCAGGTATCGCTTTGGAAACTAAACTAGATATCTAAATAGCGACTTCAAATCAGTTTGATCTCTTTAGACCCCCATGCTCAGGAGCGCCAGCAAGTCCAAAGGACTTTAGGGAGCGGCTTGTGGTGGAATGGGGAGCATAAAGAGATGAAAAAAGTATACAAACCTGTTGCGCCAACCCCTTCTGTTGCTTGGCTCATTCCTGTTTTGGTCGGGTCTGCGAAAAACATGTGGGATGGCCGCCGACGCGTCATGGCTTCGCTTGTTCAATCAAAGGTGATGATTTGAAAGTGCAGCTCCAGGCCTGCAAGATTTTTGTAGCCTCAGACTGGAGTACTTCGAAACAATTATTTGCATTTGTTTACCCTTTTTTGTTTAGTTTTTGGACCATTTGCGTTTGTCATTTCTTGTCATTTTGGATTATGTTGTTTTTGTTATGCTGGATGCTTGCTTGTCCTTTTTTGGTTGTTCCTCACTTGCTACTGTGCTACCGTAGTGCTTTGTTTCTTTGTTTTCCCTTTGTCAGTTATGTTTTTGGCATTTCTTGAAGCAGGATTGCTTGCTTAGATGTTGTTTTGTGGTCATGCTTGGTAGTTGTTTTTCTTGCTTTGTGTTTTGTTTTTGTCCTTTTGGGCGTGTTTATAGTTGTTTGAGAGTGCAGCCCGTCGTTTGACGGTGCTTATGCCTGGTATATTCCTTCGGGGTTTGTCAGTGTGATTTTCAAATAATGAAGTTTTCAAGCATGACCAACAATAGGATTATGTATGTAATGTAATGTCATGTAACGTAACGTAACGTAACGTAACATTGTAACATAACGTAACGTAACATTGTAACATAACGTAACGTAATGTAATGTACTGTATATATATATATATAAATATGTAAATATACCAGAACAGACTTGTACCGTAATTGCCACCAGCAACCCAACCACGGCAATGGCACCATTGAGACACAAACCAGGAAAAACACCAGAAAACACAAAAACTGAATGAATAGGTAGCACCTGCAGCACTGCACCGGGAAGATATGCAAATGCCAGAAAAAAAGAACGCAAAGATGGGGAAAAATGGACCAAGCTGATGAACATCAATGCAACAAAAAGGAGACAAAGTATATGTGAAGAACAAGTATGAAAGACAAAACAATGACGAAGGCAAATGGCCAAACAATTTAAAATACGCAATAGTTAGGTTGGTACGTCCAGTCTGGTGCTACAAGAACCTTGCACCTCTGGGCAAGAACAATTCCAGGCAAGACCCGAACATGCTCGCAGGATGAGGCGGAATTCATGATAAGGCTTGGAGACGAAAAATTGCGCGCCTTGGCAGCTTGGTAATTTCAACATGTTGTAAGTTGTGTTCTAGACTGCGAAGCTTGATCATGATAAACATAGATATATAAATATGTTTCAGTTGGTATGGATTTGGAAATGTTTTCTCGAAAAATGATATGTGATATTTTCGGACGGCCTGCTGTTGCTTACTCTGTATCAACATCCGGGACTGAATCATCGAAGGACGTTGTGCAACGGCATATCTTAGTGGATCCGTCATGGATCCTCTGGCTTTACAGGTGCAGCCCTGTCCAACCACAGCGCGCTAGCCTTGATGTTAGTGACACCTTGGCCGCACCTTGACTCAGAGCTTTGGAGGTGAAAATGACAGAGCTTTCGGATTTACAAGGGCCGTACAATGCCGTACAATGCCGTACAAAAGGCAAAGGTAGGGCCTGGTCGTTTTGTTAGATCCGTTTCAGCTATTTCCAACCACACGACTGGGTCCGAGACGCCGATCAGCATATGACTGGAACTTCGCCCCCCCTCCGCTTGAACCTTTCACAGCAACGAAGTAGAAATCTGAGATGCTCTCAGGTACTAAAGCCTCGATTCTTTGGCCCGTTGTTCCAAGTCCAGGGATCCGAGCAATTGTACACTTGATTGACATTCCAAAGTCAAAGTTTTTTGAAGTTACCTGAAGGCTTGTGTAAAGTATTCAGGAATGTATCGTGAACAGGCAGCCCAAACAGCCTCCTTTGGCCTGGCATTGCAAGGATTCCAGAACTCTTGGACTTGCTAAGCCATCCAGGTAGGGTGAACCTGACAGCTTGCACCTCAGATGCTGACCGAAGTCTTCTTCCCCCCTGCGTTCAAAGCGTTTTTTTTGGCAAACCTGGCCCACTGAGAGCCGAACAAGAAAATGTATTAAATAATCGTTTGTGCAAAAGTGCCCAGCCAACGTTGCCTAAACACTGCAAAGCTTTGCTGCAACAAGTTGATGCCTTTCCATTCCATGTCCCTTTTTGCTGGTGGTCGTTGGAATTTGGACGATTTTCCTTGCCTTTGCGGTTTGTGGTTGAAAGCTGAAAGCAAACCACGTTGGTATGTTCTTTGATGTTGCCAATCCACGCTTTTTGCGCGTCGAGATTGTCACCCAGGTGAACTATACAAATCTTTGCTTTTATTCCTGTGATTCTATCATGTCATTCTTGCTGGAGATTTCTTGGGTCGTGTTCTGAGATCCATGTTGGGGCGAGAGTCTGAGGTTCAAACTGCCATGGAGGAAATCCTACACCTTCAGGAGGTTGGGAAGTTTGAGGTTTCTGCGGTTTCCCAATGTGTCCCATTGCTTCTCAGTATTTTGCAATGTCCTGAACGTCCAAATTGCTTCTTCAGAGTATGGCAGGGTCAGCATTTGGAAACTGCAAAGGTAGTGACACTAGATGAAATCCAAGACCGGAGTCCCATTTTGCCGAGTGCATGATGGGATTATATAATGTTGTTTTCGTTGTTCTTCGTCTTGCTCTTCTTGCTCTTCTTGCTCTTCTTGCTCTTCTTGCTCTTCTTGCTCTTCTTGCTCTTCTTGCTCTTCTTGCTCTTCTTGCTCTTCTTGTTCTGCTTTTTCTTCTTGCTCTTCTTGCTCTTCTTGGTCTTCTTGCTCTTCTCGCTCCTCTTGTTCTTCTTGCTCTTCTTGCTCTTCTTGGTGTTCTTCTTCGTCTTCTTCTTCATCTTGCTCTTCTTCCTCTCCTTCCTCTCCTTGCTCTTCTAGCTCTTGCTCTTCTTGTTCTTGCTCTTCTTCTTCTTGCTCTTCTTGCTCTTCTCGCTCTTCTTGCTCTTCTTGCTCTTATTGCTCTTCTTGCTCTTCTCGCTCTTCTTGCTCTTCTTGCTCCTCTCTTCATCTTGCTCTTCTTCCTCTCCTTTCTCTCCTTGCTCTTCTAGCTCTTCTTGCTCTTCTTCTTCTGTTTCTTCTTGCTCTTCTTGCTCTTCTCGCTCTTCTTGCTCTTCTTGCTCTTCTTGTTCTGCTTTTTCTTCTTGCTCTGCTTGCTCTTCTTGCTCTTCTTGTTCTTCTTCTTCTTCGTCTTGCTCTTCTTGCTCTTCTTGTTCTTCTTCTTCTTTTTCTTCTTCTTCTTCTTCTTCTTCTTCTTCGTCTTGCTCTTCTTGCTCTTCTTGTTCTGCTCTTTCTGTTTGCTCTTCTTGCTCTTCCTGCTCTTCTTGCTCTTCTTCCTGTTCTTGCTGTTCTTGCTCTTCTTGCTCCTCTTATTCTTCTTGGTCTTCTTCTTCTTCTTCTTGCTCTTCTTGCTCTTGTTGTTGTTCTTGCTCTTCTTGTTGCTCTTGTTGCTCTTCTTGCTCTTTTTGCTCTTCTTGTTCTTCTTCTGCTTCTTCTTCTTTTTCTTCCTTTTGTTGTTCTTCTATTTTTTTTGGTTCTTCTTGCTTCTCCTTTTCTCTTTCTTCTTTTTCTTCTTCTTCTTCATCTTCTTCTGCTTCTTCTTCTTCTTTCTGTTTCTTCTTCGATGACTTTGTTGACTTTGGTGACTATGATGAGGACTTTCATGACTTTGATGACTATGATGATGGTGGTTTTGTTGATGATGATGATGATGATCATTATTCCTTTTTTATGATTACCATAATGTCCATTTTCATGTATGGTTTTGATTATGGTGATGTGCCCGTTGTTGCTGTTGTTGTTGCCGCTGTTGCTGTTGCTGTTGCTGTTGCTGTTGCTGTTGCTGTTGCTGTTGCTGTTGCTGTTGCTGTTGTTGTTGTTGTTGTTGTTGTTGTTGTTGTTGTTGTTCTTCTTCTTCTTCCTCCATGTCGGCCAGTTTTGGTCTTTGTCCTGTGTGTTAATGTCAGAAGCACAAAGAGGCAGTTTGGCCGCCGGCGGTTTGGTATAGCCATGCCAGAATTCATCATAAGCTGTTTCTTCCCCTTAGCTCCTTTACTGTAGTAGCTGTTTGCGTGGAGGTGGAACACACTTACCCCCAGCCCTTTTCCTATCGTTTTTTGACTGATGGAGAGAACTCTGAGCGCATTTCGGCCAATGTGCAGTGATCCTGCAGTTGGACAAAGTCAGACCGTGTGGATGCATGCGATAGGAGAAACATCTTGTTTTGGGCCTTTTCACGCTGATGGCGGTGGCTAATTTTGCAGTTTCCCCCATTTTGTAATTTTGGCATGTTCCTGCCGGCCTTTTGGACTTCCTTGGCTTCAGCTGTCGTCTGTACGCATCAGGGACATCCGCTCTGGGACAAGGCACAGCTCGGCAGAAGCAGTTTCTTGGTCTTGTTTGGGCAAGGTGCGCACTGTGGTGTGAATTCGCCAGTTTGCAGTGTAATACAAGCAGACTCTGCTTGGCAGGGAGAGAGGAAAAAGAACGACGGGTGTATTTAGATGTTGCGGATAGTAAAGTATGCAGGGGCGAACAAGAATCAAAAGCGAAGATTTTGTTTCTTTACCAATTCAATTTGTTAGAGAATTGCACCTGCAGCTTGGGTTTGTGGTTTGGGTCTTGTAAACCCCTAGCAGGTATCCAGTTCGGCTTGCAACCGTCATGCAGTTGGGTTTCAATCTCTCTGCCTGAGAATCGTGCATTACAGATGCAAGTCGTGGAAAACTGGACCGGAACCTGGACGTGAAATCTAGAACTCCTGAAACCTTGGAGGCCCGGAAGTTAGAACAGATTGTTGTCAAAGGTCAACTACTGTTCATCGGCATGCTGGCTTTTGCCACCTTTCTCTTGGTTTCGATTCTTGTCGATCCTTGGTTTCTGGTGGTAATTGTAGTGGTGGTGGTGGATGGTGATGAGCGGTGGTGGGTGATCATAGGTGGTGGTGATGGGTGATGGTGGTGGGTGGCGATGGGTGGTGTGTGAGTGGGGGTTTGGGGGCGTGGGGGCGGTTGGGGTGGTGGGTTGGGTGCTGGGGGTATTGTCGACCGTAAAAGGCTTGTTTTGTCACGTTTTGTCACATTTTTGATCGGGCAGATAGATCATATATCCCCATTACTTGCCATGCGGGGGGATATGTGACGGCTTTGATGGATGAATCTGGGTTTGCGCATTTCTAGATGGCTAAAACCGGCAATGGCTATTTGGCAGGAAAGTTTCGCAAGGTGACAATTTTGGCGGGTCCTGGAAGCCCAGAGTAAGAGTTGTGAGTAGGAATTGTATCATTTTGCTGTAGCGTTTTTTCTCCTTAAAAAAGCACCGCCATCATCGTCGTCGTCGTCGTCGTCGTCGTCGTCGTCGTCGTCGTCGTCGTCGTCGTCGTCGTCGTCGTCGTCATCGCGGTGCACCATCATTGTCATCATCGTTATTATATATCTTGATTATATAGTCATTGTCATCATCGTCGCAATAAGCGCCTCATTCCCCATCTTGCGCTGCAGACTTCAGAAAGCTAGACCCCCGCCCGGTGTGCTGTGAGCAAGTATTCCGCCTTCCTCGGCCTCTGTGAATCATGGATCACCCTGACAGCATTTTCATCTTTGGCAGGAGCCCCTCGCGTTTGTAGTTTGTCTTTGCTCAACCTCGGTGCTGAGTAACTCAGTTTTTTTCCTTCAAGTTTAACGTGTTTGTGAAGGCGTTGCCGGTCGCTCATGTTACCTGTTAGACGGCGCGCGTGCTACATTGCAAATGAGGTGGTGGGGTGGGGCAGGGCAAAAACCATCATGACACACTTCAACGCAATGCCCGCATTCACTTCGCGACGCTTTTGGAGTAGCAGTGACGCTAACTTCTTTGCGTTCTAGGAGGCTACAATGTTCATGCTTACTTCTCGACGTTGTTGCATCAACGCTTACGTTAACTTCTTTACGCTGGTAGAGAAACACTCACATTAACTTCTGTGCGCTCTGTGAGTATAACCTTCACGTTAACTTTTTTACGCTCTTGCACTAACGCCCGCGTTAACTTCTTTTTTCAACATGTGATTGGGATCATTGGACCATGAAACTCTAGGCGTTTTATCAAGATTGTATCAACAGCCGATTTTCACATATCTAGTCATGTATGAACGCATTTGGACGTCGAATATTGGGAATTAAGGCGCTTGTGTAGTTTCAGGGCTTGGATGTGATGTTCAGAACATGTTTGCGTTATACCCACGGATAGGGAACGGTTCTAGTAAGTTGGACACCTTCATGCCTAAAACATGGATGCATGAAGAATACATTTGGCGCGGAAATAAAATATATAGTCTTGAATGGATATGACAGCGAAAACCTGGCAAAAATGAAGCCGGAATCAAATAGACATCCTCGTCGGCCAGAAAGGAGAGAGTAAAGCAAATCAATGCTGGGCTTGGATTTTTAGTTGCAGCCGCGCAAGAATTGTGAAGGAGACGCCTGGGCTCACATGGCAGGGCTGTTTCACAGATAGACTTGCCAAATCACTGCGGTGCTCAAAACCACCTGATCGCTATCCCCAGCGTGACCTTGTCTTTGAATTGCTTCATGTTTATCCCCTGCTTTATTATTTATACTTTGGGGCCACACTGTCGTCTAGTTTTCTCCCCCCAACGCGAAGCGCACAGTTCTCGTTTCTCTTTGGGGGTCTGGGAGTCCCGGTGCGTTCGCTCGTGGTTGCCTTGGTGACGGCAACGGACCGCAACCGTTTGCAAGGAAGGCCTTACGGCTGCGCCTACAAGGGCTGCTGCAAAAGCTGTCATTTGCCGAGCTTTTCGAACACGTTAAATGTCGTTCTGCGTGGCAGGGGCGGCGCTTCTTGGCGATACCCCGTCGTTTGTGAAATTGAGAAAGCGGCGAGAATTGTTTCATGTGGCACGCGCTTCTTTTGAATAGCGATCTTAAGATGACCGTCATGTTTTGTGGCAGGGCAGCGCTTTCGAGACGGTCATATCCATTTGCGTTGTCCATCGCAAGCGCAGTGCTTTGCACCCGTGGTGCTCCGAGGTTTTCCAAGCTTCAAAATCCCGATTCAACTTGTAACTAAGTACAAATGCCGTGGCAAGCGCAGTGCACAGTGATAATGTCATGTCTCAAGGCAGGTGCAATATGTGGTGAAGTTCAGTCGTGCGAGGAGCATCGTTTTTTGGGACGGGCACAGTACTGGGGACGCTTTGGTGTTTGCTTTTTGTCCCTTTCTGCAATGGCATGGCTGCATGGGGCGCGATGTTGCGCTAGTGTTTCGTGCCATTTTGCTTGGCAGGAGTTTTTGGGTGATGTTGCCAGGGTGATGGCGCGAACTCTACGTTCCACACTCTACCCCTTACATTCCAGGTGCTACGCACACCACTAAATACACTTCACACCTTGCACTCCCTACTTGACACCCCACTTTCCGCCCCGCACTTCGCGGTACACTCTCTCCATCCCACACCGTAGATTTACACTTCGCACCCGTTTCACGCCCCACGCTCAGACTCCGCGCTCCACACTCTACACTTTACGCTCCTCCCCTCTTAAACATCCCCACTCCTACGCTACCCTCCATCCTCTACACTCCACAATCATCCGTGTTCTGCACTTCACACTCCACGCCCTACATTTTGCGCTTCATGGTCTACGCCCACTTTGCACTCTTACCCCTACACAGCCCACTCCGCACTCCACATTTACGCCGCCCTCTTTGCACTCTCTGCCCTTTTTACATTCTTTACATTTTTTACATTCCATATTTACATTCTTTACAGTATACACTTTATGCTTCGCGCTTTACATTCCGCACTCCACGCTCCACGCCCTGCGCTCTTCACTCCACGCTTAACACTTCACCCTTCACACTCCCTACCCCCCCCCGCCCATCCCTACATGCACACCCTGCATTCTACACTGTACATTGTAAGCTCTCACTCCTCACCCCGCAGCCTACAGTGCTACGACAACAGGGAAAAAGTTGTTTTGCAAATGGCGCATGATGCACATTCAGGTTCGCGGGTTGGATCAATTTTCTTTAATATTCTTTGCTGCGATTGGGTGTAAACAGCAGTGTTTGTTGGATGTCAATCTCTGGGCCTGGGGCTATGGTAAATCACAGGCGTATGTCGCCCAAAAACGGCATGGAATCTCGGAACGCTGGAACTTGGTATCTTTAGCTTATTTGCCAGCCTTCGGCATTCCGCTGGCCCTCTGGCCTTGGGCCGCCAGGGGAAAGCAGGGCTTGTGTAAAGCTGGGTGGTGTAAAAGGCGGTTTGCGTAAAAGGTGGTTTGTCCAAAAGTTGGTTTGTGTAAAAGCGAGGTTGTTTAAAAGCGGGTTTGTGTAAAAGCGGGTGTGTGTAAACGGCGGTTGGTGTAAAAATTGCTCGGTGTAAAAGAGAATTTGCGTAAAAGCCCATTGGTGTAAAAGTTGGTTTGTGTAAAAGCGTCTCTGTGTAAAAGCTCCTCGGTGTAAAAGCTTGTCTGTGTAAAAGCTCCTCGGTGTAAAAGCTTCTCTGTGTAAAAGCTTCCGCGTGTATTAGATTAGGCTATACTATTGGAAGCGGCGAGGGGGGGGTGAGGTCAGTTGTGGGGGGGGGAGGGTCCGTTTTTGCTCAGCTACAGATGTATTGCAAGAACATCACAAAACACGCCAGCAGGCCGGCGGATTATACTGTTGGGTTGCAAATTGGGTTATATAATCGGGCATCCAGCAAGGGGCCATGATTCAAAAACGCTCTTACTTCTTCTGCGGTGTTCAGAATATGTGAATGATTGGAGCTGACTTCTGAAGCACAACCCTCTCGGCTCAGGTTACTTCTTCCGGGTGAACCCCTACCGAGTTACTAGGATTTGCTTCTTTTTTTTTCCCCGCCTTATTGTTTTGAGGCTGTACATGACAAAGGTCCAAACGCAATGAACCGCAATGACACGTCAAAGGAGATATATTTTCATTTGATGGCCTTCAGATCCAAGGAGATGGTCAGCGACATGGTCCGCTATACGAAAATACCTTTCTGTGGCCTGAAGCCTTTCCTTCGAATGGTGGCCGATGTTGCAAAGGCATGGGGAGGACTACGGGGGGATTCGCCAGCGATAATGATTTTGACAGCCCCTTGGGGTCCGGAAGTAAGAAGCTACATCTTTCACCAAGCAGATATGCAAATGAAGTCAGCGCAGCCAATGTTAGCCAGGGATGGTTGTAGTTGTAGTGGTAGTGGGAGCGGGGGCAGGAGTGGTAGTTGTAGTGGTAGTGGTAGTTGTAGCTGGAATGGTAGTTCTAGTTGTAATGTAGTTGTAGTTGTAGCTGTAGCTGTAGTTGTGGTGGTGGTAGCAGTAGTAGTAGTAGTAGCAGTAGCAGTAGCAGTAGCAGTAGCCGTAGCAGTTGCAGTAGTAGCAGGAGTAGTAGGAGCAGTAGGAGTAGGAGTAGGAGTCGAAAGTAGGGGTAGGAGGAGTAGTAGTGGTAGTAGTCGTAGTAGTAGTAGTAGTAGTAGTAGTAGCAGTAGTAGCAGTAGTAGCAGTAGTAGCAGGAGTAGTAGTAGTAGTAGTATTAGTAGTAGTAGTAGTAGTAGCAGTAGCAGTAGCAGTAGCAGTAGCAGTAGCAGTAGCAGTAGCAGTAGCAGTAGCAGTAGCAGTAGCAGTAGCAGTAGCAGTAGCAGTAGCAGTAGCAGTAGTAGTAGTAGTAGTAGTAGTGGTAGTGGTAGTGGTAGTGGTAGTGGTAGTAGTAGTAGCAGTAGTAGCAGTAGTAGCAGGAGTAGTAGTAGTAGTAGTAGTGGTAGTGGTAGTGGTAGTGGTAGTAGTAGTAGCAGTAGTAGCAGGAGGAGTAGTAGTAGTAGTAGTATTATTATTAGTAGTAGTAGTAATAGTTGTAGTAGTTGTAGTAGTAGTATTATTAGTAGTAGTAGTAATAGTAGTAGTAGTAGTAGTAGTGGTAGTGGTAGTAGTAGTAGTAGTGGTGGTAGTAGTAGTAGTAGTAGTTTTAGCAGTAGTAGCAGTAGTAGCAGGAGTAGTAGGAGCAGTAGGGGCAGGAGTAGGAGTAGGAGTAGGAGTCGAAAGTAGGGGCAGGAGTAGGCGTAGGAGTAGGAGTCGAAGTAGGGGTAGGAGTAGGAGTAGTAGTAGTAGGAGTAGTAGGAGTAGTAGTAGTAGTCATCGTAGTCGTAGTAGTCGTAGTCGTAGTAGTTGTAGTAGTCGTAGCAGCAGGAGTACTAGCAGGAGTAGTAGCAGGAGTAGTAGCCGGAGTAGTAGTAGTAGTGGTGGTGGTGGTGGTGGTAGTGGTAGTAGTGGTAGTAGTGGTAGTAGTGGTAGTAGTGGTAGTAGTGGTAGTAGTGGTAGTGGTGGTAGTAGTGGTAGTAGTGGTAGTAGTGGTAGTAGTGGTAGTGATGGTAGTGATGGTAGCAGTGGGAGTAGTAGTCGTTGTCGTCGTAGTAGTGGTAGTAGTGGTAGTAGTGGTAGTAGTGGTAGTAGTGGTAGTAGTGGTAGTAGTGGTAGTAGTGGTAGCAGTGGTAGTAGTGGTAGTAGTGNGTAGTGGTAGTAGTGGTAGTAGTGGTAGTAGTGGTAGTAGTGGTAGTAGTGGTAGCAGTGGTAGTAGTGGTAGTAGTGGTAGTAGTGGTAGTAGTGGTAGTGATGGTAGTGATGGTAGCAGTGGCAGTAGTAGTCGTTGTCGTCGTAGGTAGTAGTAGTCATAGTCGTGGTAGTCGTAGAAGTCCTAGTAGTCCTAGTAGTCCTAGTAGTCCTAGTAGTCGTAGTAGTAGTAGTAGTAGTTGTCGTAGTTGTCGTAGTTGTCGTAGTTGTCGTTGTCGTTGTCGTTGTCGTTGTAGTTGTCGTCGTCGTCGTCGTCGTCGTCGTCGTCGTCGTCGTCGTCGTCGTCGTCGTCGTCTTCGTCGGTGGTCGTTGGTCGTTGGTCGTTGGTTGTTGGTTGTTGGTTGTTGGTTGTTGGTTGTTTTTTGTTGTTTGTTGTTTGTTGTTTGTTGTTTGTTGTTTGTTGTTTGCTGTTTGGTGTTTGTTGTTGGTTGTTGGTTGTTGGTTGTTGGTTGTTGGTTGTTGGTTGTTGGTTGTTGGTTGTTGTTTGTTGTTTGTTGTTTGTTGGTTGTTGTTTGTTGTTTGTTGTTTGNTTGTTGGTTGTTGGTTGTTGGTTGTTGTTTGTTGTTTGTTGTTTGTTGGTTGTTGTTTGTTGTTTGTTGTTTGTTGTTTGTTGTTTGTTGTTTGTTGTTGTGGTTGTTGTGGTTGTTGTTGTTGTGGTTGTTGTTGTTGTTGTTGTTGTTGTTGTTGTTGTTGTGCTTGCTCTAGTCGTTCTGGTCGGTCTAGCCATTCCAGTCGTTCTAGTGGTTCTAGTGGTTCTAGTCGTTCTAGCGGTTCTAGTCGTTCTAGTCGTTTCCAGTCGTTCTAGTCGTTCTGGTTGTTCCAGTCGTTCTAGCCGTTCTGGTCGTTCTAGTCGTTCTAGTTCTAGGAGTTCCAGGACTTCCAGATGTCCCAGAAGAAGAAGAAGAAAAAGAAGAAGAAGAAGAAGAAGAAGAAAAAGAAGAAGAAGAACCAGACGACAGCGTGGCCCGAAAGGAAAGCAGGAGGGAGTAGACGAAAAGAGTTGGAAAGGAGAAGATAGCAAGAAATCGTAGGATGATTGATGTTGATGGATGACGATGGATGAGAATGAATGAATCAGGACGGACCATGGCTGGCAAATGTTGCGCTGAAAAGCCATGCATGAAAGTGTCATGAATGAGAATTATGTTCCTATAGTGTTTGTGCATTTGCAAGCGATCACGTTATCAGAGAACTCTTTACACAGACAAGCTTTTACACACAGAAGCTTTTACACAAAGGAGCGATTACACCAAAAAACGTTTACACACAGGAACTTTTACACAGAAGAGCTTTTGTACCAAGACACGTTTACACACAGCAACTTTTACACAGAAGGGCATCTACACACATACACGATTACACACAGACACACAGGAGCTTTTACACAGAAGAGCGTTTACATCAAGACACGTTTACACACAGGAGCTTTTACACAGAAGAGCGTTTACACACAGGAGCTTTTACACAGAAGAGCGTTTACGCCATGACACGTTTACGCAGACGAACTTTTACACAGAAGGGCGTTTACACACATACACGTTTACGCAGAGAATTCTTTACACACAGAAGTTTTTACACAGAAGAGCGTTTACACGCACCAACTTTTGCACAGGGAAGCCTTTACACGCAGAAGCTTTTACACACAGAAGCGGAAGTTTTACACAGAAGGGCCTTTACACACAGACGCGTTTACACAGAGCAGTCTTTACATGCAGAAGCCGGCTTTTACACACAGACGCGTTTACACAGAGAAGCCTTTACACACAGAAGCTTTTAAACAGAAGGGCTTTTGTACCAAGACACGTTTGCACACAGGAACTTTTACACAGAAGGGCGTTTACACACGTACACGTATACACACAAGGGCTTTTACACAGAAGAGCGTTTACGCACAGAAACTTTTACACTGAAAAGCTTTTACACCGACAAGCGTTTACACACACGAGCTCTTTCACAGGAGAGCATCCACACCAAGACACGTTGGCGCACAGGAACTTTTACACAGAAGGGCATTTGCACCAAGACACGTTTACGCAGACGAACTTTTACACAGAAGGGCGTTTACACACATACACGTTTACACACACGAACTTTTACACCGAAGGGCGTTTACACACATACACGTTTTCTACACAAAGGAACGTTTACACACAGGAGCTTTTACAGAAGAGCGATTACAGTGTGATTACAGACAGGAGCTTTTACACCGAAGAGCGTTTACACACATACACGTTTACACACAGGAGCTTTTACACAGAAGAGCGTTGACACACAGACACACACACAGGAGCTTTTACGCAGAAGAGGTTTTTACACATGTGCACGTTTACACAGAGAAAGCTTTGCACGCAGAAGCTTTTACACACAGAAGCTTTTACACAGAAGAACGTTTACATGCAAGCACTTTTACACGGGAAAGCCTTTCCACGCGGAGCACTTTACACACAGAAGCAGGGCTGTTACACAGAATGGCGTTTACACACAGACACATTTACACAAACAACCCTTTACAAACAGACAGATTTACACACAGAAGCAATTTCACAGAAGAGCTTTTGCACACACAGAAGCTTTTATACAGAAGAGCTTTTCCACAGAAAAGCGTTTACACGCACCAACTTTTGCACAGGGAAGCCTTTACACGCAGAAGCTTTTACACACAGAAGCGGAACTTTTACACAGAAGGGTCTTTACACACAGACGCGTTTACACAGAGCAGTCTTTACATGCAGAAGCCAGCTTTTACACACAGACGCGTTTACACAGAGAAGCCTTTACACACAGAAGGTTTTTACACAGAAGGGCTTTTGTACCAAGACGCGTTTACACACAGCAGCTTTTACACAGAAGGGCGTTTACACACATACACGTATACAGACAAGAGCTTTCCCACAGAAGAGCGTTTACACACAGAAACTTTTACACTGAAAAGCTTTTACACAGACAAGCGTTTACACACAGGAGCTTTTACACAGAAGAGCGTTTACACACACGAGCACTTTCACAGAATAGCATTTACACCAAGACACGTTGACGCACAGGAACTTTTACACAGAAGGGCATTTACGCCCAGACACGCTTACACAGGCCAACTTTTACACAGAAGGGCGTGTACACACATACACCTTTACACACACGAACTTTTGCACAGGAGGGCGTTTACACACATACACGTTTACACACAGGAGCTTCTACACAAAGGAACGTTTACACACAGGAGCTTTTACACAGAAGAGCGTTTACATCAAGAAACGTTACGCGCAGGAACTTTTACTCAGAAGGGCGTTTACACACATACACGTTTACACACAGGAGCTTTTACACGGAAGAGCGATTACAGACAGGAGCTTTTACACCGAAGAGCGTTTACACACATACACGTTTACACACAGGAGCTTTTACACAGAAGAGCGTTGACACACAGACGCACACCGGAGCTTTTACGCAGAAGAGGTTTTACACACGGGCGCGTTTACACAGAGAAAGCTTTGCACGCAGAAGCTTTTACGCACAGAAGCTTTTACACAGAAGAACGTTTACACAAGAACTTTTACACAGGAAAGTCTTTCCACGCGGAGCACTTTACACACAGAAGCGGGACTGCTACACAGAATGGCGTTTACACACAGACACGTTTACACAGACAACCCTTCACACGCAGAAACATTTACACACAGAAGCTTTGACACGGAAGAGCTTTTACTCACAGAAGCGTTTACACACAGGAGCTTTTACACAGAAGAGTTTTTACACACAGACACGCTTAGACAGAGAAGACTTTGCACGCAGAAGCTTTTACATAGAAAAGCGCTGACACACACCAATTTTTACACAGAAGAGCTTTTACACCAAGACACCTTTACACACAGGAACCTTTACACAGAAGATCGTTTACACACATACAAGTTGACACAGAAAAGCTTTGCAGCGCAATTTGACCGCCTTTTTTGCATTCCGACCATCATTTTGTGTGACAGGGTTGCATCTGAGATTTCAAAATCGCAATTTTACCTCAATTTTTGCACTTCGACCATCATTTTGCGCGAAAGGGGTGCATCTGAGATCTCAAAATCGCAATTTTACTTCAGTTTTTGCGCATCGAAGCTCATTTCGTGCGAAAAGGTTGCCGCGACGACGTGGAAATCGTAATTCTACTTCAATTTTTACACATCGAACTTCATTTCGTGCGAAAGGGTTGCCGGGCTGCAATCCTGCAAGGCCAAAATCGCAATTTTACTTCAGTTTTTGCACATCGAACCTCATTTCGTGCGAAAAGGTTGCCGTGACAATTCGAAAATCACAATTTTAATTCAATATTTACACATCGAACCTCATTTCGTGCGAAAGGGTAGCCGCGACAAAATCGCAATTTTACTTCAGTCTCTGCACATCGAAGCTCATTTCGTGCGAAAGAGTTGCCGCGACGACTTGGAAATTGCGATTTTACTTCAGTTTTTGCGCATCGAACCTCATTTCGTGCGAAAGGGTTGCGTTTCGCAAACCGACATTTGGCTGCCCTGCCGCCTAAAGAGAGAATTAGAAGAACTTGAGAAGTAGGAGTTTTTGGTGTCAGTTTTAACTCCTGAGTATTAACTCCTGAGTCATTACTTCGAGTATAAACTCCTGAGTAATAACTCCTGAGTAATGACTCCTGAATATTAACTCCTGAGTAATAACTCCTGAGAAATGACTCCTGAGTATTAACTCCTGAGTAATGACTCCTGAGTATTAACTCCTGAGTATTACTTCCTGAGTATTACATGTAAATGTTGATGATGTAGATGATGATTATGATTTGCAATAGATGTATGTGATGATGCGATGTTGATGATATAGATGATGTATAACTGATTTGTATGAGATGTATGTGATGATGATGTGGGTAGGAGATGTTATGTGAAGTGGATGATGTATATGATTTGTATGAGATGTATGTGATGATGATGTAAATAGGAGATGTTATGTAGATGATTTTGGTAGTTGTTCTTTGGGAAAAACCCTTCGCAGGATTTTTCGGGAAGAAGAAGAAGAAGTAGTAGTGGTAGTAGCAGTCTGTAGGAGTAGTAGCAGTAGTAGCAGTAGTAGAGTAGTAGAGTAGTAGTAGCAGTAGCAATAGCAGAAGCAGTAGCCGTAGCAGTAGCAGTAGCAATAGCAGAAGCAGTAGCCGTAGCAGTAGCAGTAGCAGTAGCAGTAGGAGGAGGAGGAGTAGTAGTAGTAGCAGTAGTAGTAGTGAGAGTAAGTAGTAGTAGTAGTAGTAGTAGTAGTAGTAGCAGTAGTAGCAGTAGTAGCAGTAGTAGTAGTAGTAGCAGCAGGAGTAGTCGTTGTTGTAGTAGCAGTAGCAGCGGTAGTACTAGTACTAGTAGTACTAGAATAGTCATAGGGTTGGCAATTTGTGTCTGCATGTTGTTTTATTTGGGGCCCGCCTGAAAGTTTGATTGTTGGCTTTGTTTTTGCCAGCAACCAAGTCTGGAACCCCAATGGCAGTTAAAACACCCCCCGGCCGAAAAAGGTTGCCAAACCACTTTTCCAGAAACAACCCATCAAAAACGAAGTCTGTCCACCATTACTCAATCCAAGGAAAACGAAGAAAGTAAGCAAAACCTGAAGGAAGTTCAAGGGTTCACCAACGCCGACAAGAACAAGAACAACCAGAACAACAAAGAAAAAAACAAGAACAAGAATAGCAAGCACAACAAGCGCATTAAACACCAAAACTAAAACCAATCACAACCACAGCCACCATCACAGCAACAGCCACAACCACACGCACAACCACAACCACAACCACTACCACAACCAAAACCACAACCAGCAGCAACAGCACCACCACCACCACCACCACCACCACCACCACCACAACCACCACCACAATCACAACCACAATCATAACCACAATCACAACCACAGCAACAACAACAACAACAACAACAACAACAACAACAACACAAACAAACAACAACAACACAAACAACAACAACACAAACAACACAAACAACAACAACACAAACAACACAAACAACACCAACACCAACAACACCAACAACACCAACAACACCAACAACACCGACACAGACACCAACACCAACACCAACACCAACACCAACAACACCAACAACAACAACAACAACAACAACCACCACAACCACAACCACAACCACAACCACAACCACAACCACAACCACAACCAACAACAACAACAACAACAACCACAACCAACAACAACAACAACAACAACAACAACAACAACAACAACAACACCAACACCAACACCAACAACAACACCAACAACAACAACAACAACAACAACAACAACAACAACAACACCAACAACACCAACAACACCAACAACACCAACAACACCAACAACACCAACAACACCAACAACACCAACAACACCAACAACACCAACAACAACAACACCAACAACACCAACAACACCAACAACACCAACAACACCAACAACACCAACAACACCAACAACACCAACATTACCAACAACACCAACAACACCAACAACACCAACAACACCAACAACACCAACAACAACAATCCCAACGCCAACGCCAACACCGCCGCTGCCGCCACCACCACCACCACCACCACCACCACCACAACCACAATCACAACCACAACCACAATCACAACCACAATCACTACCACAGCAACAACAACAACAACAACAACAACAACAACAACAACAACAACAACAACAGAGCACAGCACAGCACAGCCCAGTGCAGCGCAGCACAGCGCAGCAAAGCACAGCACAGCGCAGCACAGCACCAACACGTTCACCAATAAACCGCTTTTTCCCAGGACAGCCATTCACCGCTGTCATAGACGGCGTATTCCAACGCATGTTTATTGGCCCGCAGCTGGTTTCCCCCCACAACCAGAGACGAAATGCCGACACGCCCCTTCACCCATCTTTTCCGGATTTGCATGTGAACAACCTGCTTGATTGCTTAACAAAAAGCGGCTCGCCGCCTTCCAGATGTTTCTCACATACCTGGCCCAGAATCTGAGCAAATCGAGGCGGCTGTGGATGCAGGTTGCGCTTCACAAGGCGTTTATCTAGAAGAAACTGGGCAAAAAATATTGCAATTCTTGCGTGCGTCCCGTTGTTGGCTGAACAGCAAATTTGTGATACTTTATTCATGGACTGAATCCACACGCGCACGCCGCCACACCTGGACACACCCCGCAGGGAGAGGACGATGTGAGATGACATGACGTCACGTGGTGATGTCATGTAGTAATGTCATGGAATGTAATGGCGGCAAGGGTGGTTATTGGGTTAGCCAGCTTGCCATTATGGATCAACGAGTTGTCATGAACGAATCCAACTACCATGCAGGTATGTCACTGGACGCCTCCAGTGATATCAGTGTCACATGCAAGCCTCTGCGTTGGGCTGTTACTCGCATGGACAACCAGCCCCCCTGCTCACAAATTCAATGGTAGGCTGCACGTGCACAGTCTGCATGCATGGGGCCGTGGATGTCACCCAAGGAGATAAGAAAGGCTGGTAAGGGCATGGTCCTGTTTCCTTCGGTGTTGTGTTGCGACATGGAACATGGTGCTCGAATGTCTGTGCACATGGGGCCGTGGATGTCACCCAATGCGATGTGGCGTTCAGCGCAAGTTCCATGGAAAAAGGCTGAGAATATAGCAAACCGCTGCATTAGATTTTCCGGTTGTTCAGCTAGCAACCAACGACCGACAAAAAGCTGGTAACGGCGTGGTGCTGTTTCCCTTAATGCTGGGTTGTGACATGACCGTCAAGAAAGCATGAGTCATGGATGATCTTTTGAGATCTGAGATGAGAGTTCTGCAATTTATACTTGGCGAGCTTTGAAATTGAAAGCTAACATTAAATCTGCTTCTGCTGGTAAAACCTGAATCGAAATCTGGATGCTTGTGCGAGATCTGGTTGTGGCAACATGAACGTCTGGCGAATTCTGAAGGTTTTCTGATATGCCCGGCGGGCGTACCACCAACTTCCTGGGCACTTTATCAGAGATCCGGGTGCATGAAAGGCACATCTGAAAAACGCCCCCAAAGGAGAGGACGATATAGCTGGAATGAGGTCCAGTCACTCAATGCAAGGTGATGAAGCCCAGTACAGCGGCCAACGGTTTAACACAAGGACAGTCGGCGTCCGAAAGATGGTGAAGCTTGGTACGGCGGCGCGTTGTTCAACACTTCGAAGACCGACGCCACTTGATGAGAAGGTGACAGGAGGCCAACTGTTCCATTTTAATTGAACGAATTACTAACTTTAAAAGCGTAAATTGACAGATCAGGTTCAAGGTTCCGGCAGGTTACCTAGACAGGTATTCCCCGAGGTGCTCATGCCACTGTGTCGGAATCCGGCGCAAGTAACTCTTGCTCAGAAAGGTTTTTTCTGAATTTTGTAATTGGAATGCAGCTTACGTGCAAAAACAGTTCAGTCATCCTGACCGGAAAGGAGGAGTGCATTCAGAGTGGATCGTAAATACCAAGTGTCCAGATTGCAGTGCCCATGCAGGAATAAATCGCGTGCAATGATTGCGCACGGAAAATCGGCGTGCCGGTTCTTGGCTTAGCCGGTGGCCATTGACGGAAAATTGCAAATTGAAACTGTTTCGCAGGTACCCTGATGAGCGCCCCCATCGATATCACAGGCAACTGATGAGTGTCTTTGTTAGCGCCGGTCTCATCAGCCCCCTGCTTCACACTCGAAGGTCAAATAAATCTGTGGGAAGTTCAGTTTGAGGTTGAGATCAAGGATGTTTGTTTGAGGCGAATGAATGGTGGTCTTGCCATCGCTTGAATCCTAGGTAACCTTCGATCAGGAACAACATGCGAAAAACAGGGTTGAAGCCAATCATTTTCTCACTCACTCACACAGCTCTGCAGCGGACTGTCCTCGTGCCTGCCTGGCTGGCCTACCCTACACATCTTCAATAACCCTGCGCACCGCGGTCCTTCCCTTGAAGGATTGAAGGCGCAGGTCCGTAAGAGTCGAACACGCCAAGTGGCTAGCACATGGACGCCCCCTAAAGGTTGATTTGCTCGGGAAAGCGTCTAAGAGATCTTGCGCTTCCCTTTCAAGGCCCCTTTGGGCGCAACACCGTGCTTCTCGACTCCTTCTTGGGCGGAGAAAGCGCAAGAAGCGACATCCGCTACTTCACGGGGCTTCTCAGTGACGGTCACTTGGATCTTGGAAGTTTTGCCGCCGCAGGCTGCTGACACACGGCAGTACAACACATCAGTCACGAGTTTGTGCGGTGAGTCAGCTGTAACGTGAACGCGGGGAGGTCCCTTGCAGCTTGCGCGCCTTTTGCACAAAAATAGACCCGGAAGGAATCACACAAGTCCTGCAGGCGGCAGATTGGGGGGCACGAACATCCGCAGCCGCCTTGAGGTTGCTTTTGAGAAGAACCTGGACTGCTTTCGCTACCGCTCTGCCTTTGCACCGCCAACCTCACGTCTTTTCGGCGCCAGCTCTGCCTTCCCGTCTCCTGCACCCGCCCATTTGCGCATGGCTGACAAGGAATAAGGCTTTTAGAAGGGCTACTGCAAGTCTGTATCCAAACGCTGCGCCAGATGTTGATGCAGAAGAGGCAACGTGCCAAACTCTTGCTCACACATGGTATATTGCAGGTTGGCTGGGGTTTGGGTCGTGTGGTGAATGGTGTTGGGCCTTCCACTACAGTGTTGTGAAAGCAAGGATGTTCTGACGTGCCGTCTGGTAGAAGAGGCATTGGCGAAAACACGGTTGCAAAATAAACACTGGTTGGTGACGGCAAGCTGCGCATCCAGTGAAACATGCCCATGTTGGCCCCCTTTTGTTTTGAGCTGGTGTAAATGAAGTGCTCTCCACTACCAAACTTGGCATTGCAAACATCACCATCTTCGCAAAGCAGCTCGCAAATGTGGGCTGAATTTTCCCCTCTAAATCCGGCTCGTGGTCAGAAGCATTAGCATGCTCATGATGTTCAGGACGGGGAACGGATACAGTGAGAACTTTACGTCGCAGGACGACGGCGTCCACAGTCAAAAACTGCTTCCCAGTATCTGGCCAGAAAAGTCTGAGAACCTTGCCATCAATGGCCGGGGGGTACATGGTCAAAATCCGAGTTACGCTAACTGTCCAAATCTTCAAGCACTTGCTTCAGCCAGGGATGGAGCCAGGGATGTGCAGAAAGAAGTTGACAGTTTGCGGTCTGGATGAAAAGGCCCCTGTCCTTCAAAAACAATTTGCCAAACAAAACCGCAAATAAGGATGCATGGAAATGAGCATGTCGGACCAGTCTCTGCCACCACTGCGAGCGCCGGGCTCGCAACTCAATGTGAGCACCGTGCGCAGGAATTTCCAGACTGCGCTGTTTGGAACTGCCTGATACGTCGTGCAATGACCCGCCAGCCCATTCCCAGGGAAATGATGCACTTTCATCGAAACCTAGCAGTCCGACGCAACCTAAAACTGAGCTCCCGTCATACAGTCAATTCTTGGGCTACGCAATCAGTTGGGGGTTGTACGCAGACACGCAAACGGAACAAGGACAGCCAGCCACAACAAACAACAGGGAAACACAAGGAATAATGACAAAGGCAGACGACAGGCAGAGGAGCACGCAACCCTGGCACGCAGAAGCGCAAACAGCACAAAGCAAAACAGGCAACAAAGCAAAAACACAGCAGCGATAAAACTGAAGCAGGACAGCAAAAGGAAGGAGCAAACAGACACCTGCGGGGGTGGTGCGGAGAGGGGGTCAGAGGAAGAGGGGGAAGAAAGAGGAGAGGAGAAAAAGGCGAGGAGGAGAAGGGAGGGGGCATCCAAAGTTACGCATCCTGCATCCATGGACCCACCAGGGAGCGAGGAAAGGTGCACCCAGCTACCCTCAAGTATCCAGGGTCGCGCCAAAAGAACGGGGAGAGGGGTTGTGCCAAGCCGCAATCGTTTGGAAGGCAAAGAGGAAGTTACCTGCCAATGGTTCATCCATCCCGAAGGGGATTAATCAAAGTCTTGCAAAAGGATTAATTCGTCCATCCATGGGACTAATCCATGTTTTGTCACAAAGTTTGTCATCAACTGCTCCACGAGTCCGGTGAAATCCAATGATTGACGCAACAACCATTTCAAATCCGGATTATCCCGGTGGCGACATGCACTATCCACGGGAGCGGCCGGTGACCAGATTTAGACCCGCGCGAAGCAGATCGACGGTGATCACAAGTCAGTGAGCGCACCCAAAACACACTGCTTAGGTTTGTTTGGAGAGGATGAATGTTGGTTTTGCCCTCGCTTGAATCCTAGGTGACCTTCGATCAGGAACAACATGCGAAAAACAAGGTCAAGTCAATCAGGTCGATAAACAAACCAGATTGGTGTTCTTTGCTTAGCCCCATGCCATTACAACAAGAGAATGAAGCAGGCACAAGCGGTTGATCAGACCACTCACCCACCGAAATGCCGTAGTTTCGTTGGGCTAGATAAGCAAATCTGCCCCAGTCGTGTTGACAGCAGAAGGAACTTCCCCTGTTTAGTTCACTCGAGAATCCGTATGTGACAACCGACTTCACACACACAAACGCACACGCACGCAGCCGCACACACACACACACACAAACACGCACATACATTGATCGAATCGCAACAAAGTGGGTTTTTTTTGTTTTTTTAGCCCAATCCAAATTTTCAATCATTATGCGCAGCAGACCGTGGCTTCCCACAAGGACAGTCGGGTTTGTGAGTTCACCTTCGTCGAGGGAGGCAAGTGCGATCAGCCACATTGCGTTTTTTCAACAGACCGTAATGTGGGCAAAAGCAAGTGGGTCACCGTGAAAGAATATAATGTTTTTCAGTTTTTTTTGGCAAGTTTTCCTTGCAAACTTTACCGTGCAGACTCCAGGGCCACATTTGGGGGATTGTGCAATGTGGGCCACCACGGTGCTACGTGTGAATGCCCAGCACGGCCGATCGCAAAGTTTTGAGTTGGAAGGATTCGCACATGTTATCGAAATAGAAGTAGTGACCGCACTTGTACGCTTCGTTCCAGTTCCACGTTCCATTTGTTTCAATCACACGGTTTTCACAACATTTTATCAATATGTTGTTCGCAGGGTATGGGAAAAAAGTGATGTGACTGGACTCATGAGGCGAATTTTTTTCTGACTGTATTCTAAATGTGGCGAAGTGACATTGAGGTTGATTTGGACGTCATACTAATTACTCATGCATTTGCTATCAATGCCTATGCACTTGACACCAGGTCTGGTTGGAGTTCAAACAAGATCTATTGCTTTCGAACCTTTGCCTGATGCTGCTGCACTTTTTCAGCAGACTCCTGTCAAAACTGATTCATATCTGGATTGGACGAATGAACTATATGCATCTATATGCATGTTCTCTCCCAAACCTCCAAACAATATGCGAGAGACGGACTTGGAGTTTGGACTATTTTGAAGTGTGCGATACACCTTGTTTAGAAAATTTAGTTTGAAATTACAGATGTGTGCCGGTTGTGTCTGTTGCGGGCCAGAAAAATGGCTGAGGAGTGTCCTCGAGAACGGCTTATCATCCCATGTCTCGGTTCGCAATGCGGCGCTTGGTCAGAGCAACGGCACCATGACAGAACTGATCCATTTCAGAGGTCACAATGGCCAGGCCTCGATCCGAATCAGTGCGCTCAACATATCTTTTTGAACAGAGTTCTGGAACGTTATGGAATGTCTTGGAATTGTTGGTATTCTCATTGGTATTGTACGCGACAAGACTTAACATGAATGACAAGATCACTGGTTGGAGTGTGGTGGCACAGATTGTAGAAGTTCATTAGGGTTGTCTAAGCTCATTAGGGTCAAAATGTTGAAAAATTGCAGTTTGGATGTTGCACGGATGGTGCACAAATTGTTGAGCGGACGTTGAGAGTTCAGCGTGCCATGGAGTTTTGACCTGCACCAGGCTACAGTGAATGGTCAGGATTTTCCTTCTCAAGATCGGCGAGAGGCTGTGCTGTGCACGACAGTAAGACCATGGGAATTTGGCAGCTCGTAGTAGGAACAGACTTGACATGTGGCAGGCGCAAACGGGCTCATTGCCATGCGTTTGCAGTGACATACTGCCCATGTAGACTGACTCCGGGGGGCATCCTGTAGCCATGTCATTACAATCCTGAGAATGAGTGCTTTGGGTTTTGATGAGTTGAGCAGTGCATCGAACTTGAATGGTGGAGAATTGATGCGTCACGCTGGCTCAGAGACTTCATCACTCATTAGTTTAGATTTCTTAGATTGTTGCTATTTGTTGCTCAGGTGGTGACCATCCCTGCCTTGGAATTGGCTTTGGACGATCAGATCCCCCCCAGTTGGCCACGCATCGATGCTTTGAAGCTCAGCGTTAACGGAGCTGAACGGAACACTCTCGTGCTGACCTCAGAGTCCAAAAACTCTCACCTGGAGAGCGCCTAACAACACGTCAATACATGTCCAACGAAAAACAAGGAAAAACAGATCTCATCAAAGACTCACAATGTAAGAAATACGGGAAAACCTTCACGGCCAGCTTAGCAAATTGATATCGAATCACTGTGACTGAAGGCAGATCTAGTTGTAACTTGTCTCTTCCCTAACTTGAAAACCAGCAATAGAAGAGTTTGGACTAAGTTGATGCAACCTTTTCGTCATTTCAATGAAAGTCAAACCATAGAAATAGGTGGAAACGCAACCTGTGAATGCCTTTGGTCCCACCTGCTGCTCTGCTGCTTTCCACGTGGTATGTTTCTGGAGCTGGTGCAATATGAACTGTTTCTTTCAAACATACAGCAGGAACTGTTCCCAACAGCAGTGCCTGTTGGGTTTCAACCTGTGGGTTTGGCAGTGCGCCGCTTTTTGTCGGCCCTGAAAACCGGAACGGAGCCTTGGAAACCTGGAACTCTGGAATCTATTGTTGGGTTGCAAAGCTGAATAGTTTTGCCACATCTGGCAACATGTGTGTGCTGCATGAATCGCAATCTCGCTGTTGACACAGTTCGATAGTTTCTGAATCTTTCTGATAGTCCTGACTCAAGGGATGACCATACTATTGCTTCCTTAGTGGCGGTGTCTATGCCAAGGCAGGAGCGCGGAAGCTTCTCAGCAAACGTCGAATTTGCTCAGTGCTTTGGCTGAAGACAAGAGAAAAGTGGCTTTGAGCAGATAGGAATACACAAAGGCAATGCCAATTTGAGCCTATTTGTTTTTGCGCTCCAGGTCCTGATGCATGCTACCAAGTGCAAGAGGCATGTTCAGAGCTTTTCTGATCGCATTGCAGGAATTTCAAGCTTGGTTTCAGCTGCCGAGCAAACATTGTCACATTGACATGGTATGACACGAGAGTTTTGAAAATGCTTTCGAAGTGCCAGGGGGCGCAGACCTGCGAGTGAGGATCCAGCACCGGGAAATGTCTCCAAGCCACTTGGATCAGAGGTGGCTGGTTTCTTCAAAGTTATCCCAGAGTCACGGCTTGCAAGGTTGAGACTCACAGGACGGAGCTGAGTCTTTGGGTGAATGCTATTCCAGAAGTCCAAGCGACCGGCCAGAAAGTATAAGTATCTCAAGTGAAACTACGCGGCCAACTGAGGTTTGCGCATGATTTGATGATGTTCTTGGAAGAAGGGCACCTTGGAAGGATGGTGAATTGTTGCGACTCCTTGTTTCACAAAAGGATCTGCTACATGTCATGCAAATGATAATCGCAATTGATCAAATATCATTGTCACTGTTTTGCGCTTGGCGTGATTTGGCTCCAGTATGCAGATTCTGATTACCACCTCCTGACACCTTGTGCCTTCATTGGACGGGTGGGGTGGGCCGGGACGAGAGGGGCCGGATGGGCAATGCCTTGGTGTTTTGTGGGCCTTTGTGGAGTGGCAAATTGAGAGCGGCAGAGCAACGTGGACAGAGGAACTATGAGGAACATTGAGGAAATATCAATGGTGAAGGATGTGAAGGTTTTGAAGGACCGGGATTGAAGGATTCGCGCGCAAAGATTTGCGATGTTCTAATTCTAAGGCTTGCATGCCTTCGATGTAACACTGGGAAGCCTTTCATGCAGGGACGACAAACACTTTCAAATTCTCTCACCAAAGATTGGTGCGGACGGATTCAAATCGCTTCACACCGGATTTAGGAAAAAGCAAGGCATTGCTTCAGATTGCCACCGCACGAATGCTTATGCACAAGTACGTCTAGGGTATAGAGTGACTTGAAACCGACACTTGTCACCCGCTATTTGGTGAATTGGCGGATGTGACCTCCACATTGCTGCAGAACTACACAGAGGCGCGTAACATCGCCTGTGGATTTCTTTCCCCATAGAGCACTCTGATTGAAACAAAATGGATGCCAGAACGCATTCCCTATGTTGAAAGAAGCTCCCGTAGTGCAAAGTTAAAGCTGTGCAGGAAGCTTCTTTGAGCATCAGCAAGTTCTCTCAGCGAGCCTTGTGGCAAGAAGCGCTTCAGGTCCTGGCAGAGCTGCCTGCAGACATTGCTGATGTTCCTGTCATCAACGCAGCACTCACAGCTTGTGGACGAGCATCGCAGAGGCTGAAGGTCTATGACCTGCTTCAAACGATCAAGAGACTTGGAGTTCGACTATGTTTGACTTACTTTGACGTAGTTTCACTGTTGTTTTCTAATTTCCCAGTTGGCATTTTATTGGCTTCCAAGAATTTTCAAACTATGGAAGTCTCATTCCTCTTCACATGTGCATGCCATATCATGCCATCACCAATAGTCAAGTTCGTTAGTTCGTATGATTAAGGAATGGTGGTTGTGGATTTCTGGTGGATTGGGTCGGCTCCAGGTTTGGCTGTTTAAGGGTTGGTTTCAGTCTTATGTAATTTGTTACCGGTGTCAGCTTGTGGTTTTTGTGTTACAGTTTTTCAGCAGCCTTCAGCACTGTACTGGCACAAAACACCACTCTCACCCACTCAACCTGACCATGCATGATTGTTTTCATCGGCTACACCACTGCCATCAGCCGTTCCATAGGCGCAACAAGAAAAAAGAGGCTCCGAAAGATTTGGTGAAAGTGTGTCAATATATATATATATATATGTATATATATATACTCTGTAGTGTCAGTGTCTGCGCACAAGTGCCAGCAATGCAAGCGCACTCATTTCTCTGAACATTTGAACAACCAACAACCATATTGCCTGCAAACACGTTTGGTGTGACTAGATGCTAGTGTGTTAGCATGCGCAGTGTAGATATGTGTTGTGCGATGAAGACTCGGGAAGCCCTGCTGCGACAAACCTGCATCTAACACGTCTCAACATAATGCATCTGACGCGTCTCAAAGTAAAGCCATCCTTATATATCCCCAAATCCTGTGGATGTCCTTTCCGTGAACCTAGAGTTTCCGAGATTGCTCATATACTATTTTGCATACTCTTCCGATGCCCCGACTCAAGCACGGAATTCTTCGTTTTGTTGTTTGTTTTGAGTCTGAGCTAGCTTGGAGAATGAGGGGCATGTACAGATTGAACAAAGGAAGCGTTCCTTGCAGCCCAGCATCATTACTTTTGGAAGTGTCATCAGTGCTTTGCAATACTCTGACGAATGGGAGCCACAGTGGGAAACAAAGAAGCCATGGCAGATGGGTTTGGACCTCTTCGACGAGATCAGACAAGTTGGACTTGAGCCTAGGCAGCCCAGGTCTAGGTCACATCAGCGTTTGGACTTTATATCCTAATATGAACCTCTATCTTAATGATATGTCGTTTTGCAAAGCCTGACAATGCCCTGAGTTGTGATGTGATTGTGATACATTCTTATATAGCTATGTATATATATATATACATATACATACAACTGGTCAATACATACATATCACATTGATTGTGCTTGTGCTCAATCCCAACTTTGCAAGTTGCAGGAAACGAACGTTTTTGTTTGCAGCTCCTTGCTGTCCAAGACAGCGGATTGGAGATCTTCGATAGCACTCTTTCATGATATGAAGCAGTTCCATGGCTTTCAAGTACCGCCTGGCAAAAAAATCAGCAAAGAAGCAAATTGTCCGACAAGACTTTGCCTGGGGGCTTGAGCTGACTTCGGGAAATGCTGTGAGAAATGGCAGTATGTGTTTACCGGTATCTTGAAAGTGGCGGTGTTTGTTCTGAGGCTGTCGGTGTCTTCCAACTTGGTCACCTTTGGAGCCCTTATCAGTGCATGTGAACGCACCTGGATTGAATACCTTGAGACCATGAGAGACCACGCATCAGGTTTCTCCATGTGTTACAGCACCTGAAAATGTGACAGTCAGAGTCAGTTTTTTCGGCATCGGCATCAGATGACTCATGGGGACGTTTTTTTATCCTCTCAGGTCGGCAGGAATGGCTTCACGCTTTGGAGCTGAAAGATATCCTTATTAGAAGCCATTTGGATGAATGCATTGTGGGTTAGTTCCCAACAAACAGCTCTGCCTGTTGGGTTTCAACCTCTGGCTCCGGGGGTGCGCTGCTTCTTGTCGGCCCTGAAAACCTGAACGGAACCCTGGAAGTCAAGTTCCTGCCTGAACCATTGAACACTGCATGTCACCCGTATGCACAAAACTGAATCCTGATTCCAGTTCCTGGAGACTCTCCAGTTGAAGTCTAGTCTCTCAACTCACCGAAAATCACAGCCTCTTAGGCCTCAGAATATTTATAAAAGCAGATTTGCGCAATTTCACACCGGATTGACAACTGGAATCCTTCAATGCGTGGCCAAGCTGGGCCCTGTTGTGCTACAGAAGGTAACCTCCAGCACTGCACTGATCAGTGTGCAGTGCTGTTCATTTTGTCATGTTTGCCCGCTTCAGGAAATCTCGAAAACAACTTGCACACTGTTTGCACGGCTCTGAGTGCCTGTGAGAAGGGCTGGGAGATTTCCGTATCCCTGCTCAGGACCTTACGAGGAGTCTCGCACACCACTTAGCATCTTTTGAACAGTTTCTTGCCAACTGAAGGGGCTAGGCTTTTGGATTTTTTGCATGTATTCTGACAAAGTGATAGTAGAGACTGTTCTGATCTTTTCTGTAGGATCGAAGCGTGGCAAGGACCATGGAGCCGTTTGAAACCAAACGCCTTTGCCTGCAGTGCAGTGGTTCGGGCTTGTGCCCGTTCTCCAAAAGGGTGGGCAAGAAGCTTGGCCGAGGCAAACATAGGATATCAATGGATATGATGGGATGAGGATCCCTAACCATGGAATAAAAATCAAATCTTTGGCTCTTGCGGGAGGACCCATGAAAATAGCAACGTTGAAACGTTTCGATGCAGTACAGAATCAATTTTGAAATTGAAGCCATATCAAGTGAGATATACTTTTTGCATTTTCCCTTTAAAGCACTCAACATCATACAGCGTGGAAGGGCAACTAGCTGGGAAACTCATGTTGACAGCTCATTTCTTTTCCAAAGGCCTCAGGTCAGGTTCCAACCGTGGTGTTTCCTTTTTGGGTTTTAAGCAATACCATTGAAAGCTAATTGAACGCAAGCCTTTTAAGCGAATCGGTGATGGAGTTTTGGGTGCGCCAAGGAGCACTTTATCTCTTCTTTGAGTTGGAGCAGTCCAAAGTTCAGGCCGCACGCCTCCCCCCCGCGGGGAACCTCCAACTGCGGGGAGTCATTGGAGTCGCCTTCTGGTGTCCCATGTCAGTTTGGGCCTCTTTTCTGACATCTTGAGCGAACGCCTCACGGTGATACTGTGATACCGGCGCTTTTAGAGTATTTTGGAGGGGCGTTTTTTTCCCCTAATTTTGCAAACTTAGTTTAATTCTTAGACATTGCCAGTGGGTAGTGTCCAGAATGCAGACAACAGAGCGCTGCAGGCAAACGCGGTCGCCCTGGGCACTGCCGTAGCAGCCTGTGAGGCATCTGGACACTGGGAGATTGCTTTGCAGCTGCTGGTTACACATGAAGAGATTCTGGCAGCTTGAGCAAGAAAATACAGAAACTGAAACAGGAAACAACACAAAAGTGCAAAAACTCACTAATTTTCTTTGACTTTCTGAAATGGACAGAATTGTCATTGTGCAAAATCAATCTTCGGCCTCCATGAATATGGTCCAGTGCCGTCTGACAGACTGGTCAATTTAAATACGCGTGTTCATTCAAACAGGAGATTGTGACCGGGATGAGAGCATGAATGCATTGACAAAGAGTACACAAAGAACTACTCAGTAAGAAGCTCAAAGTACAGACAAAAAGCATCCGGAATGGTGGAGCCGATGCAAACTAGACTAGGGTCAGAGGGGCCATTTTCCAGAGAAATAGTGTAAGGAAGACTGCGATGACGACATCCACAGGGTGAGCCTAGAGATTGGAGTTCAGTTTCAATGCTACACTGCCACGATATGCTACATACAACTCACAAAGTGCACAAAGTGCCTGTGTGTCTCGCAATGCTTGTCGAACAGAGTTGTTTGTCCAAGGTGACCTAGTGATGTTTTTGGTTCTTGCTTTCTGCCAGCGCGAGTTCACTAATTACTCGTACCATGTCCTTCCGCCCGTCCATGAATCGAGGACATTGCGTGCTTGAATTGCGGCATCAGTTCCTGCGAACGTGGCAGCAGGTGGCAACATGCATTGGTTCTTTTTGCGGAGGCAGCTTGCCTGAGATGGAAGTGATAAGAGGCGGAAATGTCCCGAGCTTCCCTTCAGTTGTGGCGCATGCGGATTTTATAGTTGTTTTTGATTAGGACCAAGTTGAAAGACTCACTCTTTGTGATGCAATTTATGTTTCACAAGCGGGCCGGTGCTGAGGCGCAGCTGCCAAATGACTCTACCTACAGTGCTTTGCTGTGCAATTGGACCACATTTAGAGTGAGATATGTGAAATGACTCGATTCCAAAAAGTAGGTAAGGGCAGGCTACATCACAGACAACTTCAAACTTGGGATCCGATGTTCTACAAGAGATGAGGGCAGAGTCAGCCACATGTTACACCCCTTCCAAAATGCGCGCAAGACGGAAAAGTCAAGATTCAACAAAGCTCGCATTTTGAGAGTTTGTTGTTTTAAGTTCTCACAATGTTGATCCGTCATTTGCCCTTTATCTTGTTTCTTTGATAATTTCGTGTTCAGTCCATTTCATCTCAGATAACTCAGATATGTGTTTCGTACAGTTCATTTTACCCAGGCCCTTCAGAGTACAAGGAAACGGCCTGCACTTGCCGAGGTGCTGCAATGCTTGCCTGTCGCAAAGCTAATCAATGGCAGAGAGCTTTGAGCCTGTGGACTGAGCGGAGAGAAACTTGGCAATGAAATGCCTGAAGGCACCTGACAGCGTGTGACAGCCGAGCATTCTGCTCGAAGGAAGAGTTGAAAAGCGATCCAATGAGAAGGCGAGATGACACAGCAGAAGGAACAGAAGTCATCTTTGCAACAAACATAAAAACACCTCAAAACTTCTGGCAGTGATGAAACACCTTGCTCGCTGAGCTTGGCTGCTGTATTTTCAAATCAAAACGAATTCGCCTAAGATATATACATTGGCTTTTGTCTTTGGGAAAGAGGGGGTAGAGAACAGCAACACACAACACACACATTGCCCAACAACCTGGGGCGAGCACAGTTGGTCGAACTTGCATGGGCTTCAACTTGAATCCCTTGCAGCAAGCCTGGACGAAACTGGCCAATCTAAACTTTCAAAAGAACCTGCCAAGGCAGTCTCTCCAGCACCAACATCAATCACCTGGAGTGCAGCTGTTAGCGCGGCGGAATCTGGCAGTCAGTGACTTGACTCGACCGACGATCCACCTGAGGAGGGGCCCAACTTAAAGAACTCCAGATGGACGTGGTTATGTCGTAGGTGTTAATAGAAGATGATATTCATGGCCAGGAACTCTCAGTTGTTTGTGGCCCCCCCCGCCCCTTGGAAAGAATATTTTATCAAAAACAACTACAGCTTGCCAGACTGCTTGACACAAGCAGTTCGACCCAAGAGCCTGTCGGGAGCATGCAATGAAGATAATTTGAAGCAAAGCCCGTTTTGGCAGAAGCTCAGGTGGCAATTGGCGCTTTCCTTACTGCAGGAATGTGCAGATTCCCTTTTGCAATTGGACGGAATTATCTACAGCGCAGCGAGCAGTGCTTGTCAAAAAAGTGTCTTGCCTGGTCTTGCTAGATTGCTAGATTGAGCCTTCAATTTTGGAAGAGATCTGGCAAGACATATGGGAGTGAGTGCACCTTCAACACTTCAATAAAAGTTTCTCCAAATTGCAGTATTTCAACTATTTTCTGATTATTTGCATAATATATATATATACATTGAATGGGCTTTTGACGAGCCGAGTAGACCACTGATACCGCAAAGGACTAGGACATTGGAATACAATATGAATACCCCCCTCTTGCAACAAACTAGTGTGATGCTTTGAGATCAACAGAGATATGCAAATACCTTGTGCACCTGGTGGTTGTTGATTTTGTCCGAACGGCATGCCTATGAGGTCATCAGTGGCGTTGGCCCTTGCAGCTCATGAAGGTGATGCAGTGCCACTTCGCTGAAAAAGATATAGACTGTAAAAACCATATCTTGTTTCAGTGCCTTAAGTTCACTTATTTGATTTTTTTCTCAATTCTTTTTGTGCTTGTGGAAGTGGAGGAGACTTGACCGTAGCCAAGCATAGTTCAGCATGGTTGAGCGGGGGCAAAGTACACGTAAAGCACAAGGGAAGCGGAATTAAATCGGCAAACTGAGCCTTTCAGAGCATCTCATTGAGCGACAACACCTCGGACGACTTGGACACTTCAGCAGGCTTAGCCACCCAGACGGGATGGTTCATTCCATCGATCATCCAGGAAGATGCTTTGTCTTCACTCCTTGTTCAACTTCAGAAGAACAAGACTGACCAAAACTAAGACTTGCACCGATTTGCTGCTGACCTTTCTCTCGAAAGGCACCAATATTGAGCTGCCTCTGGTGGTTGAGAGCGTCGCCCTAGAAGCTGCTGATGCTGGTGGGTGGAAAGCTACTGTGCATCTTCTGAAAAAAATGCAAGGCGCTGTTGAAGATGAGTATGAGTTTTTGTTGGTCATGAGATGTGCAGTGCCACTGCAGATGTAGCAGCTTTTGCCTCGACAGGAAATGTGGTTGTCACGGGCGTTTAGCCTGAAGTAAAATTCCTCAGACTGATTCGCAATCAGAACAGCCTTTGGAATTTAGGTGGCCAAAACTCTGTGAGGCAGAATTTGTTCTTGAGTGAAGTATTTGAAGTGTGGGCAACATTACCAGTATTGAGCTTGCTGGCAGGTTCCCATGATAAAACTGCCAATGACGAGATCAGTCAGCGATTGATATCTGTCTTTGATTCACTTGGTTCTTGAGGGGTGAGTAGAAAACTTCCAGACGTCTTAACGAAGTCAGGCAAGTTTCTGCTTTCTAGTCATGAAATGACATACAGTGACATGCAGCGAAACAATGGTGTCAGTCTTGTGATGCGATTCAATACCAGGTCGGGCGCAAAGCGATGGTGCAGTGATGGCGGTGGCAATGGCTGCGTGCTATCAGCAACAACAGCATGAGCAGCTTCGTAAGCTGTTGGATGAAGCTAAGTCCACGTTAGGATGGATGCAGTTGGTCAGCCACTGTCATTCTTGTATCATCTTGGCATTGCACAGGAAGCCTAGAGGGCTGAAGGAGCCAGTTTCAGCATATACAGCAAAGGGCCAAACTTTCAGGAAAAGGGTCGTCCCAGATCCAGTTGTTTCATCAGTATGAACCCCTCAGGGTCTGACATGAAATTGAATCCACTTTTGGACAGCGATCCTCCTTTCAGCTTACTATTGTTTAATAGATCAAAGACATCATGCTGCCACACTGGTGTATCAGATCAAAGTGCCTTTTGGTATTTCATGCAGCTGCTGGTTCTGTCACTGAAACTCGAGCAAAGAAAACAAAACGTTTTGATAGTTTGGCAAACAGACATTCTTAAAAATGCAGTTTCTGAGCAGATGACTTCAATTCGCTTAACCTTGCTTGATTCCCTGAAAGCTTTACTCTACTCTTCAGACAACTGAAAGCTTTGGCAAAGAGAGAGTCTTAATAGAGCCAAGATGTGAGAAGGAGGACCATGGGGGCCATAGGGCGCTTGCACACCCTTACATTTTCAAACCTCGTCACCCTATGTGGCTCTGGGCCCATGCGCACAAGGACAGTCAGGACGCTACTGTGAAGGCACTTTGGCACTTCGGGCCTGTTCTATGAAAGCCGGGATTGCTTCTGCTGAGATTCTTCCAAACCTTTCACTCCCACAGTGGGATACAGCACAAGTTCAGCCTCAGAGAGGCGGGCTTCTACATATTCTATATTCAGGGATATTTGATGTTTAGCTGATCGAACGTAGATGTGAGACTGCTTGTTCAACACCAAGCCTAAGTCTCTTGGTCTGAAATTGCTTTCGGATTATGGACTACAGCCAAGGAGCTTGTAGCACTTGGTTTCTTCAGCTTGGAACGGGTCAAGCTGCATCCGGAAAAAGACTTCCACACTTGTGCTCACTCGGCGCATAAGCGTCAGCCTTTCATTGCCTTCATCGAAGGAAGTTTAGAAGTCAAGCTTCCGACAATATGGACAGATGGAAAAGCCAAGATGGGAAGAGCTGCAGAAGAGAGAAGATCAGAGAGGGAGAAAGTCAGAAGAGAGGAGATGCAGGTGGCGAAAAGGTAGGAAAGTCGCGAAACACTGTGTTTTTCCAATGTTTTGGGGCTCCGGAGGGTCGAAAAGTAGGCTCGCTAAAGCGGCGGGCGCGGACCATCTGGGCAAATAAGAGATCAAAGATTGCACCCGCTGTGGCGCGAAGCACATTTGAATTTGCAAGTCAAAATGCCAAAAGCACCAAATGCTCGGACCACTTTTGGAAGTTTAGATGTGGAAAAAGCGCACGGCGTTGTGGCACGAAGCGCACTTGGAAGTCAAAAGTGTTAAAGCACACCATTCTCGGAGCACTTTTGGAAGTTGAGATGTCGAAAAAGTGCAGGCCGTGGTGCCGAGAAGCACATTTGGAAGTAAAAAGTGTTAAAGCACGCCATTCTCGGGGCAGGTTTGGAAGTTAAGGTGTCGAAAAAGTGCACGCCGTTGTGGCGCGAAGCACGTTTGGACGTCGAAGCGTTAAAAACACCACATGCTCGGAGCAGGTTTGGAAGTTGAAATGTCGAAAAAGTGCACGCCGTCGTGGCGCGAAGCACATTTGGAAGTCAAACGTGTTAAAAACTGCGGGGTTCGGCGCACTTTTGGACGTTCAGAATTCGTTTTGCGTGGCAGGCGCAAGGGGTTTCGCACCTTGACAAACGTGAGCTAAACGTGTGGGTTTTGTCGCATTTTAGGCGTGGGACATCTGAAGAAGATCTGCAAAGGTTTCGTGGCAGGCGCAGTACAAGAGACGTTTGAAGCAGAGATGTTAAGAGGTCAGGGCGCTAATTTCTTGAGAGGGGTCTCATTTTGGAGCATAAGATCTTCAGCTTTGTGAAGATCATTTCGCGTGACAAGTGCAGCACTTCGTATGACCTGGCTTCACTTATTCGTGGCAGGCGCAGTACTTCAGAGACATGGCATGGAAAATCACAAAACGCATTGGCACGAGGCCGTCAGCTGCACACGCAACGTTTCATTTTTAAGATTTTAAGGAAGCCTCGCAGAATTGCTTCGTTTTTGATGTGGTCAACTTCAAAAATGGAGGAAGCCTCGCAAATTTACTTCGTTTTGGACCGTTACAATACATTACACTACACAGCACTACCCTACACTACACTAAAACCAACTACAAACTACAACTACAACCACAGCTACAACCACAACTACAGCTACAACTACCCCTACCACTACAACTACAACTACAACCACAAACAACTACAACAAGAATTACGACTAGAACTACAACCGCACCTATAACTACAACTGCCACTGCCACTACAAACTAAGAGGCCGCAACTACAACCACCACCAAAACTACAACTACCACTACAACAGCAACTACCATTACAATTACAACCACAATCACTACAACTGGAGCTACAACAACTACAACTACATTTAGAATCACTACAACTACAACTACAACTACATGGCAAGTACACCGGCAGCAACAACAACAGCAGCAACAACAACAACAACAACAGCAACAGCAACAGCAACAGCAGCAACAACAACAACAACAGCAACAACAACAACAACAACAACAACAACAACAACCAAACAACAACCAAACAAATACAACAGTACACTACACTGCACGGCACTGCAACTACAACTACAACTACAACCACAACTACATCTACAACTACATTACACTGCACTACGCTACAACTACAACTACAACAACTACAACTACAACTACAGCCACAACAACCACTACAACTACAACTACAACTACAACTGCGACGACTACAGCTACAGCAACTACAAGTACATCTTCAACTACATGGCAAGCACAGCTACAACTACAACACCTACAACACTTGCACCACCTACAACACCTACAACAACAACAACAACAACAACAACAACAACAACACCTACAGCTACAACAACAACAACAACAACAACAACAACAACAACAACAGCAACAACAACCACAACCACAACCACAACCACAACCACAACCACAACCACAACCACAACCACAACCACAACAACCACTACAACTACAACAACTACAACTACAACTACATGACAATTACAACTTAACAACAACTACAACAACTACAACAACTACAACTACAACCACGATCACCACTACAGCTACAGCTACAGCTACAACAACTACAACTACAACTTCAACTACATCACAGCTACAACGGCTACTACTACATCTACAACAACTACAACTGCAACTACAAATGCTACAACAACTACAACAACAACTACAACTACAAAAACAGCGACAACCACAAGAACCACTACAACTACACTGCACTACACTGCACTGCACCACAACTACAACTACGACTGCAACCACAACAACCACTACAACTACAACTACAACCGCAACCACAACTACATCTACAACTACAACCACAACTACAACTACAGCTGCACTGCGCTGCCTCCAACCACTTGTTTGTCCATCAGCAGGTTGGCTGTGCCATCCATGATTCACTACAAACAACCTCTCCTATAGGTTTCCAATCTTTGAAACTTCCGCCACGGCCTTGTGCGGTACTACTGGTAATCTTAACATATGTCAACCCAGTCATTAACCCCAGCCATCTAAGGTGCCCAGGTTGTTTGCAGGGCACGCTCTGGTGTAGATGTACTAGGCGTTACTAGGCTATATCAGATCAGTTCTGCGGTTTGCATTTTGCCTTGTGCAAGACCACATAGCTGAATGAGACGAATAAGCAGTACGTGGTGCAGGGAATGTTTTCCTTGTCCGTGGAAGTCTGAGCTGTGATTTACATAGGGGCCAGGGGACCACTCCAACGAGACCCTCTGTCAACTGAAAAGCAAAATTTGGATTCGATACTTCAAAGAGTGGGGCTGACAGGCTGATGTGAATCATGAAGCCCGCCCTTTGGAACATAGGTTTGGGCAACTGTCCACTTTCTTTGCGCTGTCGCAGCTCAGGTGATCATAGGCCTTCATGTAAGTGAACTCAATCAAGCGCGCCACTTGTTGCCAGTAAGAACTGAGGAATATGGAGGTGTTTGAGCACAATGATGCAACTACTGGCAAAGGCAAAGCATACAGCATGGTGCAGTTCGAAGCACTGTTGGCCAGATGGATTTATGCTTGTAGAGGAAATGATTTGCACAGCGCTTTGTTGACTGCTATATTATATACTACTATTTGGTACCACTGTCAGCATCCTTCTGTTTTTGGGTGCTACTTCTGCTGCCTCTTGCGAACTGTTTGCTTTGCCGGCATGGCGCAAGTATCATGTGGTCAGGCCGTGGCCGCGTGCGGCGCCTCAAGACAGCAGAGGAACTCTGTGTTTTGCCGAGTTTGGATCACAGTTTGTTTCAGGAGCTTTCAGAGTTTCCAATCGAAATGTGTGGGGGCCTTGCAGGAGATGGATGGGATTTTCGACGACCCAGAGCTGACCGAGCAGGTGTGGCATGGTGCTGGTAATGGCTGGCTACTATAGGACTCCAATTCATCAAGAAGCAAAGGGGAACTTGCAATTTTCTGAGCGGACCAGGAAGTGTGCAAAAACTTGGGCCCCCTACCTTTATAATAGAGACGCGCGTGCACACAAGACTTCAAGCTCATATCTTGCAACACCAGCTTCAGTTTTGCACAAGTGGAAAGATTCAAGCGGCAGCGCGCCACATTCACTCTTCATTCTTCTTCAACTCCATGACACGTGCTGCCAACAGTGAGCACTGGCTTTTAAGAATAATTTCACTCTTCACTTCTCGGGCTACCCACAAGTTGAATGAGTTCCATGAGTTCTATGATTCTTCAATATTTTTTACAAGCCTGGCAGCCTCGCAGCCTGGTAGCATGGCAGGTGTATTTCCTGGCGCTGTCCAAGGATGAGCATTGCGGTCTTGCCAAGCGTCATTTCAACATCGCCGCAGGACGGCCTCCCAGTGCAGTGCTTGAGGACCCGGGGCTTGGGGGAAGGGCACTGGAATGAAGACAGGCACCATGAGATCCACAGCATGAGCTTTTGCGTTGGGACTGTTTTTGCTACCGCAGGCCGCAGGCGAATACCCAAGCTATTCCCGAGATCATAACATATCAACACATATCATATCATAGTATATTGTAGGCCACAGGCCACATCCCTTAACCGTCTAAGTAGTTCTTGGCAGGTCGCCTCAAGCTCGCCATAGATGCCTTAGTGAGATGTGTGTGTGTGTAGGCCAGAAGGTTTTGCTTTGTTGGCCCGTTGCTTTGTTTGGTCTTCGCCATCATGGAAAGAAGACAAAAGAGGCAATCATGTAGCGCACCTATGAAGCCATCATTTTTCTGGATTGAATGCATTTGGCTTGGGTTATCCCTTGATGCCTGTAGGACCCCGGCATTTGAGAGAGGGACTTCCCTTCTGAGGGGCAGGCATATTGCAGGGAGCTGATCAGAGCACGCCCTTTCATTTGAACTTGTTAGAAGAAAAAATGAACGTGAAGAAAGACTTCATACTTGGCAGTTGCTTCTGTGAGCCACTGCAATATGATCTGAGAGCTTCTCAAGCGTGTTGACAGACCGCATTACAGCTGATCAGATTGCGCACGTCTTATGCCAAGACAACAACTTCCAAGCGCATACTTGCTCAGAGTTTGGAGGCTGTCGAGTGGTTCAGCTGGCATGGCTGTCACATGTGCTTTTTCCTTTTTGGAATATCTGGTGTATTCAGTCGTGCACCGATTTTTGGATGCCCAGTGCTGGGGCAAGCGATAGATCTGGCATCTTCTTCAAATCCAGTCCCGGAATAATCTGTCCAGAGCCCGCCGCAAAATTCTGCATACTTTGTGAATACTTTCTTCTGGGCGCATTTCGTTTTTTCCACGCGTGACCCGATTTTGGAGAAGGCGCTCACGTGCAGCACGAAGGATTGCAGTGCAGCCAAAGTTTTTCAGAAGTTCTTGAGTCAGAGGATCAAGTTGGAATTTTCTCGAGCGCATTCTCAAGCCCAGTGTGGAGGACACTTCATGTGAGCCAGTAAAAACACCTCTGTTCATTGATCATTACAGGAGGCACCGAATAGGGATGCCTGTCAACCTACCAATATGATGGGATGGACTATGGGCATTTTTCAATGGGCCATGTTGCTTGGTCTCCCTTTGAACAAGTGAAAGACTTTGGTTTGCTGAGTTCTGACATTGTACAGAAGGCGCAAACACTCTTAAACCTTCCTGCCGAGGCGCAGCCAAAGAGAGGTGACATGATGCAGATTTAAGCATAGAAAAGCTTTCACATTCTATCTGCTTGGGTGCGGTACATTTTGTGGTTTCCAGCTCTTTTAAAGATGCCACGCACTTAAGCTTGCAATGACAGGGGATTGGTGGATTTACCAACCATGGGCGCTTCTGCTAGGGTGCTCTTGTTCAACTCAAGTGTTCCAAAGCCTTGGGTTCTTGGGTGCTTCGGCCAGTCCACCACAGATATTTGCTGCGATGCTGGGTGGACAGATAGCCAAGCTCACGAAGGCCGGAGGAGGGGGATCAGGGGCCCATCAAGCCTATTGTAAGACCATTCAGAATTCGGAAAAAGATCCGGGCTGCCATAGGTTTTTCAAGGCTATCCATGTTGAGGACCCTTTTGCGTCGCTTAGTAGGCATGACGCAATCAAACTGGCCCACAATCGGAACTTGCTGCGATGCTTTCAGGAGGCATTGTTGAACTCTCCTGCTTTCTGCCGCTTTGCACAGCAGTCCTCTACCATGGCGCAGAAGGCCTTGACTGAGGCTCGTTGTTCGCCAATCAAGACCTAGCGTATGGAGGTTTGCGGGTGGCCCGGCAAATCCTTCAAATGCTGAGATTAGATGCAATAGGCCATAGTGATGACATGCCAATGCATGCAGCAACATACAACCTGACAGAGTTTCGCCTCATGACTCATGACAATAGAATTGCGAATCTTAATGCGGACAACTGCATTGATGTGTACAGATGTTTGCCATGATAAGATAACATACTGTACCACGTGATGACACACCATGAGACGTACATCTTGTTTCGCACCATCCGCAGCAATGACATCATTGCACACGATGGCGCACGATGGCACCATTGCATCAGATAGCATTATGTTGCCCATACTAGCCTGCCAATCATGAAAAATGGTGACGTGCCTATGCATAACAATACGCACTATTGCGTACGATCACTCGCTCATGCTCGAGATGACATGTCACACACCTTTGCGTATGATCATGACATTCTACTTGCAAAAACTCACTACTGTATCCGATATCATTGTACGCCGTTGCAACAGATGGGAGTCTAATGCTTACGACAAAACATGCAATCACACACTCCGCAACATCACATACGATGACATATCGATGCTTAGAAAAGCACCTGCGCAATCGCATGCCGGATGATTGCAGAACAGAATGAAACCCTGCACGCGGCGCGCGAATCCTATGATTGTATGGCAGCTTATCTGAGCGTTTGAACATGGGAAGGTAGTGCTGATGTCCAGCTGATTCCTCAGCTATGGGCTCAATCGCCCTCTGAAAGCAGCAGGTAGGTTCCCGGAGGGCCATGACAGCAGCTGTGGCGTATTGGCTGATCTCTTTAGCCTGCGACGCCCAACAGGCACGGAACGAAGTGTTCCCTGACAACTTCGACAGCCCCATTGTCGGGTTACTTTTGGCCACCTGAGTTCGGTGGTCGACCATTTGCTGCTGCTTCCGGGGAACCTCTTGCGCTTTCTGGTTCCCGGCTTGGTTGAGTTCGCAACCACGCTGGGGCCCTTATCAGCTGAACTCCTGGGGTCACTTCCTGAAGCTGATTTTCAGTGGGCTCATGGAGTCGGATCACCAAGCATGGCAGAGATTGAGCAGGGGCTAGCGAGCATGAGAGACGCCCTGACCTCCGCTGTGCAACCTATGGTGCAGTGGCGGTTGCAGCTCTCGCGTGGCGAGGGGGTGCGCTACGACCGCATCCAAGTCGCTGTGAGGTTGGCAGCACAGGAGTTGGAGTACTTCGACGCGTTCAGCCCACTACCTGTCCTACATGAGGCAATGTCAATTTTTCAGATTCGAATGCAAGAGGCCCTTCTCGACCAGACCCAGTTGTTGAGGGGGACAGACCCCACGGAACTGGAGGCTTCTCAATGAGGGGGACATGGCCGCAGAAGTATAATATGGAGATCGGGCTTGCACCCTTTCATTGAATATGTGGAGACAATCGGGCTAGCATCGCAGCTCAGAGCAGAGGTTCCGCATTTTGGCCCTAAGAGGCTTCTCGAGGCACGAGGCCTCAACATCAAAGTTTCGACAGGCTTGGTGTGGTCTAAAATGATGCATTCAGCTGCACGGTCGTGTGTTGAATCTCACCTCCTGCTGTCAATCATGTCCCCCTCTTTTCTCCTTTCGTCCAAAGGCTCATCGCTTGACACAACAGTGATTTCATAGTGGCCGCAATCCTGGGCTTCATCCGTTTCATGTCAATGATGTCATAGTGGCCGCTGTTTGGGCGCATTCATACCATTCCAGTGATGTCATAGTGGCCGCTGTTTTGGCGCATTCACCACATGCACACGAGGCATCAAGGTCCACAGGTTCAGATTGCATTTCACTCATGACATGTCATTGAAAGTGGGAACGAACCGGGGTTTCGTCGCCCTCAGCTCTCATGTCGAGCTTAGAGGACCTGTGGGGGGTTCTCAGGCAAGCTGGCCTTGAGACAGTTGCCCCGGTTTTGATACGCCATGGCACCACCAGCGTCAATCAGGTGGCATTGAACGCTGAGCAGTTGATCGGTGCCGGTCTCGCTCAGTGGCAGATGGAGGCCATCCTGGCTTCATCAGCACAGGCAGAGTCCGGGAGACAGGATTCAACAAGAGAGCCAGCCTCCAGGCGGCATTGGAGGCAGCACAGCCTAACCAGCGACAGAGGTCTTTGCAACAGCTGGACCAGGACGTGCTGGCCAGGTCAACAAATCCGGCATTGAGGCTAGGCTCCGGACCTACATGGCCATCACTCGAGCATGCGAGGTTCCTTCATTCCCATTGGACGCCACGAATATCCGGTGATTTGCTGCTTCCCTGAAAGCTGGAGGTTATCGCAGCGCCGCTGTCTACTTCCAGGCCATATGCAGCTACCAGCAGAGGACTTTGAAGACACCGATCCTTCAGATGGTCCGGGTCAGCATTCGCGATTGCCTATGATCCATTTTGAGGGGCCTGGGGACATCAAAATGAAGGACGGTTTCGATGCATTCCTCTTGAGTCGGATCCAACCCTCCGACAACTTTGCACAATTCTCCTTCGAGGAGCTCTCCCACATCCGTGATATGGTGGTGCTGGGCACTTGGTATATGTTGAGAGAGTCGGAGCTAGCTGGAGCCCAAGCAAATGACCTGACTCTCGACGGGAACCAAGTGTCACTGACCATACCAGTGTACAAAACAGATCCTCGAGGAAGGTTCACGCAGCGGACCTTGACTTGCAGCTGCGGTGTGAAACCGCACCGCTTGTGCGTTTCGCACAGTGCTGAGAGACACCTGCTGTGGCTTGAAGCCCACGATGGCAGGGCACAGGGCCAGACCTTCCCGCTCTTCCCGGATGGCCAGGGTCGAACAGCCTCCAAGCAGACCTTCATAGATGCTTTCCGCCGAGTGATACGGCAACCACCAGAGCAGGTCCCGATGGAAAGGAGGCCCAGGCCCAGATGATGTCGTCATCGGGTGTGGAGCTTTCGTTGGTCCAGTTGGTGGGCAGATGGACGAGTACGGCAGTTTTGAGATATACTCAGGACAGCGCTTTGGTGCGGGTTCCACACATACCCCACAGAGTGCTGTCCTCCAATGAAGGCCAGTTCCAGAGAATCCAGGTGTGCATGGCGCCACAGACGCCAGCTGCAGCACCTCGGACACCATCTGCGCCACCGCAGACACCAGCAGCGTTTGGGGGCGAGCAGGCCACACAGTCCAGCAGGTTTGCAAGACCGAAGGCCTTTGCATCGGCCGTCTCAGATCCATCCAGGCCGACATGGAACAGATCAAGCAGGCACAGTCCAAGCCTGAGGAGACGTTTGTCTTCAGACCAGGTGCACGGATCCTTCACCGTGCCTCCAAGTACGAGGCCAACAACGAGCCTTCAAAATGGAGGACACCATGTGGTTGGAACTACGGCAACCGCGCATTTCTGAGAACGGCTTCAAAGGAAGATGGCGCCCTGGAGGAGGGCTCCAGCTCGGAGAGCGGTGAGAGTTCCTCAGGTCTTTCAGAACTTGAGGTATCTACGGCCAGCAGTGCCGAAGAATCCGGATAGCCCCAGACGGAGGGCACCAACAGTGGAAAACGAACCGCCTTCACCGCAGCTGGCCGGTTGAGAGGTTACAAGAATTTTCTTCTTGAAACTTGACCAGGCTTCTTAGGTGCCGAGGTCCGATGCATCTCAGTTCAGACTGCGCGCATTGAATCACATGCTTTGGTTAGGCCTCTTAGGTTTTCAGGTCAGTCGGCGCCTTGCTTTACCCCATTTATATTCTTAAACTTTTTCTTCCTGGCAGTCCACATGAGCTTGGCATGCAAGCATCAACATTCCCTATCCCACAGACTGGCCGAGCAAGTAGCTCAGTGGAACGGCCATGGTGGTGTCGGTGACGATGTCTTTGGCTGACATCGCTCGCGATGCCGCGGCGAGCGCGCAGGTCACAGAGTACCTCGAGTTGAGAGGACTGCGCACTGCAGCGACGCTGGCGCTGCTGTGCAAATATGAAGATGGCCTGGAGAGGACATTGATCGAACCTCTTCTCCAGGGATGGACAAAGCAGGACGGCTCTGTGCTTGCCATCCAGGATTCCGACAAGCCTATTGCGAGGGCGGTCCTTCTACACATGTGGCTTTTATCCAGGCAACAGCGGACAGCCGCTCATGCACCAAGCTGTCAGCAGCCAACTTCGAGTGCTGCATCAGAGGACAAGATCCCGAAGACGCTCCCTGCAGGCAAATGGAGTGCATTGCTCAATGAGTACCAAGCGAAACAGGTGGACAGTGAGAACAGGATTTGAAGAACACATGAATTGTTTGGGGCTGAGGCCACCTTGGCCCGTGTCATCCATGAGAATGAGACCTCGAAGTGTTTTACTCCAGTCCACCTTGGAGAAATAGTGTCGTCCAGGACATTTTTGCCCACGGGCGAACCGAATCCCCTCGCGAAGCGCGAGCGCAACACAACGAAGTTGACGCTCTCGGGGAGAAGGAGCTGGCGGCGACGCCGGAAGAGCCTTGGACACCTCGCAGCATCCTTACGACTCCTTTACAGAGTGCATGAGCCGTGAGCCGACACAGATCAAGAAGCCGCTCAACAATCAGCCGAAGCCAGACCTGAAGGGGCAAGGCAAGGGCAATACGAAGCCGGGCAAGCCCACAAGGCCAACTCCTTACACCAGGACCACACGCCAATGCAAACCAACTCAAGGTGAACGGTATGACAGGACTTCCACCACATGGCAAGCATACCAATGTGCCGATGACAAGAGCTGGAACAAGGAGCCCTGGCAGGCTGACTGGAAGACCAGCAACAAACAGGGACAGCACAGGACAATACAGACTACCCACCAACTGTCTCTAAAGGACTTGCTGTCCCCCGGAACAAGTTCACCAAGGTGTCAGAGAAGGTGATTGTCCTGAGTTGCTTGATGGCATTGGATCAGCGGCACACATCCTGGCCGACCTCACAGAGGGCATCTCACTGCATATCTCATGGGAGATTGACCAAGACTGCATCTCAGTCATCAAGCAGCACTACCCAGCTGCCCTCCACAGAGGTGATTTCTTGGCGGATGACCCGCATGAGGTGGCCAAGATCATCCGAGAACACGATCCACATGGACAGATGCTCATTGTGTTTGCGTCGGCCCCTCCTTGCCTTGATTTTTCACGCATCAGGGAGGATGCCCCAGGCGCAGAAGGGTCTGAAGGCCAGAAATTCACTGCATGCTGCGGTTTTGCGAGCCAGGTTGAGATGGAGCTGCCGAACAAGAGAGTGGGCCACCTGACTGAGAATGTCATCATGGAGAAGGGCGAGGCGGGCTTCTTTGCACTTCGTTTGGACTGCAATGCTGTGGCAGCCGATGCGCAGGCAAGTGGGCTGGTCAACAGACCAAGACTGTGGTGGACCCGCATCGATTGGAGCAAACCCCGCCACAGTCCAATCACGGGCCATCAGCTCAGATGGAGCAAGATGCAGAAGTTTCATCGCCTACACCATGATGGACCACTACCGGACCCTGACGACATCAAGACGAGGGGCCCACGCCTGCACCACAAGGTGGCGTCACATGAGTGTCGGATGCCATGTTTTGTTACACCGGCATCATCAGAGGCAGGCAGACCCCCACCGAAGACCAGGTGGCCCAACGACCAGAAGACCTTTGCTCCTTGGCAGTTCGCTGAAGAAACACTACTACATGAGGCTGACGGCGCGATGGTAGTGCCACCACCAGCAGTCAAGGAACAGCTCCATCAGCTGCCTATCGACTACACTCTGGCCTGGGGAGTCCGACAGATCCAGGCACCGCATGCTGGCGAAGGTCAGAGGCCCTGGCAAGTGGAACAACGAACCGAGCTGCGTGCCCAGCGCATCATTCCATGTGGGAGCATTGGCACCTCGCCAAATCATCCCGTCACCCACTCCTGCTTGAGCCTCATCTTGAACCTGGACTCAAAGTGCAATCCATTGTGTGGGGCAGCCTGCCCCGGATGAGGGAAGAAATCATCTCGGAAGTGACCACCATGGTTCAAGAGCGCATGCATGATACCATGGAATGGTGGAGAAGGCCAGCAAGCCTCTCAGATCCCACGGCTCATCAACCTGCTCAACATGGGAGGGATGCCGGGCATGGAGGACTTGAGCCAAGATCTACAAGTCGGCTTCCAAGTTCTGGGCGAGCTGAACGCAGGTGCAGGGTGGCTTCCTCCGGCTGATCAGAAGTATTCCTTCCCGGTGGCCGAGACCGCCTTCAAGAAGAACAAGCGGCACTACGCCATCGCCAAGTTACAGTCCAAGAGGGTAGGTCTTGAGTGGGCCACGATGCAAGCGGAACCCCAATCGGAGCTACAGAAGGGACGCATGTCGGGGCCATACTTGGCACCACAATGGTGGCCGACCGAAGCTCTGTCCATTGATGATCGTCCTTTGATGCAACTGGACGACCGCGATATCTGCAGAAGCTTTTGCTTCAGCGTCAAACAAGCCGACAAGGTGAGACGCTGCGAAGACTTCAGAAGGTCGGGCCACAACTCGACGGTGATTGCCCACGACGTGCCGCACCATCATGACATCAAGACGTTTACAGACTTGGCGCTCTCGACGTCATCCTCTTCCAACGCGGCGCATATCGTCAATTCCCAGTCAAGGATCCCAATGACTGTTTCTGCGTCCTGATGACGCCCAGGCTGCAGCCAGCTCCGTATGGAATTTCAACAGGGCAGCCGACGCGATCACATTTCTTTATCGGCGCCTACTGGCAACATCAGTGGGACACTATGTCGACGACTTCATCGGCATTGAGAACCATGAGATAGTCCACGGTGGCTTCGAATCCTTCGCTCAGCTGTCAAGAATTTTGGGGCTGCGCATCAAGGAGAGCAAAGCATTGGCACCAGACGCCAATCAGAAGGTCTTAGGCATCGACGTGACAATCAACGAGGATGGAGTCGTGTTGGCTCCTCATCCAAAGAGATGTCAGAAGGTCCTGCAGACCATAGCAGAAGTGCTATCATCGAATTCCCTGTTTGGTGACGAAGCACAAAGGCTAGAAGGAAATCTCATCTTCTTGACCTCAACACTTTTTGGTCAACTGGGACGGCTATATGCACGAGCACATGGGCATCAACGCCAGGACAAATCTGACCAGCTGAGCTGGCCGCTTCGGTCAGCCTTGCGGACACTTCAAGGGTTGCTGAGGGAAGTCCATCCCAGATTCGCGCCAAGGTCCCTCGACCAACCGGCCATCGTCATCTACACGGATGCATACTTTGTCCTGCATGGACGGCGGACAGCTATCAGTGGGCTCACTGGACTTCCCAAGCAGTGGTCCAAATCCCGATGTGCGGGATACGAGAATGGCTGGGGCTATGTCATCCACTTTGAAGGGACGACCTACTACGCAGCTGGACGGGTCCCCAAGTGGCTTTTAAAGAAGTTTTGCACCAGGAAGGCCTTCATCTACTTCCTGGAAGTTTTGGCACAGCTCATAGCGTTCCTCAGCTGCCTAAGGTTCCCATCCGCGCTGAGGATCTCCTTCATCGACAACACCTCAGGGAACTTTGCCCTGCGTAAGGGCTACTGCAAGGACGAGTGCATCTGTAACATGATCGCACTCACTTGGCACCTGATCGCATCCGGGGAATGGCATGTGCATCTGGAGTGGGCCGCCTCAGCACTCAACATCAGCGACCAGGTCTCTCGACACAACTTAGAGGACATGCGCCAACTACAGGCGACTCAAGACCATCCAGCGGACGAAGAGCTCTTCAAGATTCTCTATTGGGTGGCCGGTGACTCTGAATATGCGCACGGGCCAGAGCTGGAGGACTTCCTAGCGATTTCATCCCAGCTTCCTTCGGCCTTTCGCACTGGTTGTGTGGGGGGCCTGGCGCCAGTGCGGCATGAAAAGGGACGCCAGATCCAACCTGCAGCAGAAGACTGGACGCAAGTCACCTCCCACAGCAAGGCCAAAACATCTGCTGCGCGAACTGCCTTTGCAAGCTGGACTGGAACGGACTGACATGTTTGGCAGCTTATCTGAGCGTATGAACATGGGAAGGTAGTGCTGACGTCCAGCTGATTCCTCATGATCAGCTATAAGCTCAATCGCCCTCCGAAAGCACCCTCCCAGCCCCCACCTGATTGGGCCTGACGTCTAGTTTTCACAGGAGACTGGCATGAAAAGGGACGCCAGGTCCAACCTGCAGCAGAAGACTGGACGCAAGTCACCTCCACAGCAAGGCCGAAACATCTGCTACGCGAACTGCCTTTGGAAGCTGGCCTGGAACGGACTGACATGTTTAGATTTTAAACTACAAGTTACTAAAGATTAAAAACTATTCACACATAGTTGTATACTGTTGTGTAGACATACCATACCGTCGCATGTGTACCAGCGGTGTCAATGACGCGCTGATGAATGCGATGAGGCTTCATCACAGACGCTGTGCTGATGACAAGTTATGGTACACCAGTGCATAGCAATACACATCATTGTAGATTGATTAGAGGCCGATGTGTGTGGAAGCATGACGCTCCAAGAAACAGTCACGGACAATGATATTGGCTCAATACCTTCATACAATTCAAACCCTGCATTCGACAACCCATAGCAGGTGGTGACATATCAGTGCAAGCAAAGACGCGCAACAAGCTGCCAAATGACATCTGATGATGCGCTAGCCCGCCAGTATATTCAATGGCACATAGACGCGAGCAACTACAAATCGTGTTATCTGACGGAAACCGCAAAATTTTACAACCATCTCATTTCAGCTGTTTCTCGTCCTCTGCGTAAATTCATACATGCGATTCAAGGCAATTGTTTCTGGCATGCCGTGATATGACATGATACGACAATGAATGCCATTGAATGCCATTTCAGACCACTACCGCGCCGTTGGATGTTTCTACATACACAAACGTTTGCAAACATACAGTCTCAAGCCTGCACAAAGGTCAGCGTACCTTGATCCATAGGGGCATCGCGACAGATCCACATGAAGAATACTAGGTGTCCAGGACACATGGCGCATAAGCGTGCTGAATGCCAAGTGATGTAGTGTTTCGTTCCCGATTCTTCATGCGTGCCTTACTGTCGATTCTTCATGCGTGCCTTACTGTATATAGTGGTAAGTAAGGATCAAGAACCGGCAACTGGCAAGGCCAGATTCTACCATTTATGTGGCCATCTTGCTCTTGGCAAGACAGAAGGTCAGAAACAACCGCATTTCGTTTGGCCTCCAATCATTTCCTATTTAACACCCAGGAATTTGGTTCAACTTTTAATTTAATGTTTCAATCGCTGTGACTTTGGCAGGGATACTTTTGGGATTGCATGTGCGTCCTGCTCTTCTAAGTTCTCTCATCCTGATTTAAGAGGCTCTGACACCTGCTTTGTCCGCAGGCGATGCGCAACGCACAGCCTGCAGTGGAGACACTTGGTAAAATGGTACGAAAAGCCTGTCTAGCCAACGCTACAATAATAGTCTAACATGCAAAGGAATTGCAAGTCAAGCCGACATGAGTGCAAGAAGGTAGATTGGATCAAGAACCCCTTATGGCTGCACTCAACTTAGGAAAGCGCAGCAACGAAGTCAAGAAACTTTGAGGCGGATACCTCGGCATGGTGACGGTTTGTTTCCTCGACGGTTTTGGCCGACCCTAAAGCACGATTTACATTCTCCGTTCGCTCTTGCCAGGAGATTTGATCAGAAGTCCACCAACATGAGGAAGAAGCAGTGACCTGCACACATGAGCTCATGGGCGGTTTTCCAACTTCAGCAGCGGCGAAATCGTACAGTTGTGGTCGAAACTCTTCTGCCAGTCCTGAGTGATCCTTGTCATTGTTGACACCAAAGGTTTCCGTTTCTGCATATTTCGCTTTATTTTCCGTTTCTGCATATTTCGCTTTTTATGCCCGACGCATCTTCGTGTTTAACCATTCTTCATACTACTTTCATCATAGCTGCCACTGTTTTGACGGTCTGTCATTCTTCGCCCCTCGTTCATCCTACTTCATCAGGCTTTATTCTACCTCTTCCTACCTGCTACTGCCTTGGCGTTAGCTCATATTGCAAGATATGTTGGCATCTTGCATCATATATGGCACCGTTTTGGTGTCCTGTCCACCCACCAGTCATCACACTTAGTTGTACCTGCCATTGTTAGCGTGGTTGCCTCATATTCCAACATAGTTTATCATCCTTCATGATGTGCGGGATTGTTCTGGTGTCGTGTCAACCAAGCCCTCGTCATATTAGTTCTATTTTGACTATGTATATATATATATATACATATGTATATACATCATAAATATTTTTAGACCTGCCACTTTGTTGGCATTGACCCATGCTCCAACATATTTTGTTGCCCTTCATCATGCGTATGTGTGCGTCGTGTACCCACCTATCGTCATTTTTAGTTTTATTTCACTATACTTGCAGAATTGCACCGTGTTGATATTAACACGTTCCAACATATTTTTATCATCCTTTATCATTTGTGGTATTGTCTTTGTGTCCTGTCCACGCGCCTGTCATCATGCTTGATTATGTTTCCTTCTACTTACAGATATGCCGCTGTAATTGCATTTTGTCACCTCCCCACCATTTTATTCGGTTTTCACATCCCCCATGGTGCTTTAATCCTTTTTGATGCTGCCTCATCAATTATCATTCCCAAGCACCTGCCGCTGTTTTGGCATTTTGTCCGTCCCCCACCCCAATAAATTATACAAATATACAAAGATATATGTATACATACACACGTATATAACTTTTATCATTATTTCATCACACACTTTATTTCCGCGCGCCTTGTCACTCTTACTGATACCTGAACATGCCTGCCGCTGTTTTGACGTTTTGCTTTCTTCCTATTTCCTTTTATACGCCATCGTGCTTTGTCATCTCTGAGTTTGCCTGATTTGTTGTTGTCCGCCCCTCATCATATTTCGCCATACTTTAGCCACCCGTCATACTTCAGCATTCTGCATTCCTTTATATACTTATACCTGAACCTGCCTACTTTTTCCGCATACCCAAACGTGCCGGCGGCTGTTTTAGCTCGTTTGTTGCTTGGGTCATTACCTGTCCGCTGTATGGGTCAATGGGCCAAGGAAGCTCATTTAAGTCAAGTACACTTTTTTCTATATTGCGGACTGATTCGTTACAAACCATCATACGTTATCATGATTGAAAATTATTGGCATGCTTGGTTAAGTTTCATTACTCTTCATTACATTGTATCATACCTCTTTGGGTTTCCTTCTCACTCCGTACCATATTTCACCATGTTTTTTTACTAGCCATTTGTTTTTCTCTATGCATAGGTATTTCTGACTGTCTGTATAGATGATCAAATTTGGGCCTCGTCAAGACATCGCCCCAACATCCGCTAACATTTACGAACCCTGCGAAGTGGGCTTGCTTCTCAGCAGCAGGGCAGCAAATGCTGTTCTGTGGTATACAAGAATGAAATAGTTCCCATTCTGGATTACTTGAAGTTCCATGTCCTCTTCACTCAGGGTGATAATGGTGCAGTGGCTTGCTGTGTGTCGCGCTGCACGGTCGTAGCGCTACAGAATTCAGCTTTTTGTCGCCATTTGCGAAGGCTTCGAAAAGCCTTGGTTTCGATCCATCCTTTGCTGCTTGATATGCCTTTTTGGATGTGTATTCAAGCCGGGCCTTTGAAGAGAATCGCTTGTATATTTGGCCAAGAAATTTGGCAGGTTCTCTCCGGACTGATCCAAGTGTATGACACAGTATGGGACCTCAATTTTAAAAGAAAACCAAGGATTATTTTTCGGAGTATCTTTTTGAGATGCTTCCAAGGAGCTAAGGTATTGGCCATTCGTTTTGTGCAGCAAGGCGTGCACCTTGACGGTATTTGTTCGTAAAAAACCAAAAAGGTGGCAGAGTTTTCGCTTGCATTGTTTGCGTTGCAGAATATAGTTTGCTCGGACTTGTCGGGCCGAATCACATTCTAAGTTTTTCCCGAATGCTCCTGCGAAGGGTTTTTCCCAAAGAACAAGTACCAAATTCATCTACATAACATCTCCTACTTACATCATCACCACATAAATCTCATATCAATTATTTATACATCAGCTTTATCATCAACATCACATCATCACATACATCTCATACAAATCATGTATACATCATCTACATCATCAACATCACATCATCACATACATCTCATACAAATCATGTATACATCATCTATATCATCAACATCATCTTATCTACATACATCACATACATCTATTACAAATCATATATACATCATCTACATCATCAACATTTCGATCATCTACTCAGGAGGTAATACTCAGGAGTTAATACTCAGGAGTAATTACCCAGGAGTAATTACTCAGGAGTTTATACTCAGGAGTTATACTCAGGAGTTAAAACTCCTACCATGAACTCCTACTTCTCAAGTTCTTCTAATTCTCTCTTTAGGCGGCAGGGCAGCCCAATGTCGGTTTGCCAAACGCAACCCTCTCGCACGAAATGAGGGCCGATGTGCAAAATGCAGGTAAAATTGCGACCTCTTTTGTCGGATCTTCTCCGCGGAACCCTCTGCGGGGATCGTGCGTGTCGGACGCGCAAACATGTGGTGAAATGCGAATTTTGCTGCGCAAAGGCTGTTCCCCGGCAACCCTTTCGCACGCAATGAGGTTCGACGCGCCAAAACTGACGTAAAATTGCGGCGTTGAAATCCCAGATGCAACCCTTTCGTACGCAATGAAAGTCGAAGTGCAAAAATTGAAGGAAATTTACGATTTTTACATCTCAGATGCAACCCTGTCGCACACAATGACGCTGGAAGTGCGAAAATACAGGTAAGGGTCCCCTGTGTAAACGTGTCTGTGTATAGACGATCTTCGCTGTAAAAGTTCCTGTTTGTAAACGTGTCTTGGTGTAACCGCCCTTCCGTGTAAAAGTTGGTGCGTGCGTGTAAACGCTCTTCTGTGTAAAAGCTCTTCTGTGTAAACGCGTGGCTGTGTAAAAGGCCTTCTGTGGTGGAAGTTTCTGTGTGTGAAAGCTTCTGCGTGCAGAGGCTTCTCTGTGTACACGCGCGTGTGTGTGTGTGTGTAAAACGATCTTCTGTGTAAAACTCCCTGTGTGTAAACGCGGCTTGGTACAAATAAGCTCTGCTGTGTAAAAGTTTCTGTGTGTTCCGAGGTCTCTGTGCAAACGCGTCGGTGTGTAAAAGCTGTTCTGTATAAAAGCTCCGGTGTGTAAACGCGTCGCGGCGTCAAAGCTTTTCAGCGTAAAAGCTTCTGTGTGTAAAAGTTTCTTCTTGTAAAGATTTCTCTGTGTAAACGCGTCTGTCCGTAAACGCTTTTCTGTGTAAAAGCTTCTGTGTGTGAACGCGTCTTCCTATAAAAGTTCGTCTGTGTAAAAGCGCCTGTGTCTTCAGAGTTTTGTGTGTAAACGCTCTTCTGTGTAAAAGCTCCTGTGTGTAAGCGTGTGGCGGTGCAAAAGTTGGTCACATGTTTGCCGTTGCAACTCGCTGCGTCACTCTTTGATTCTTCTGCCAAGTACATCAGGACTGGATGCGGCGGAGATTGCAGCCTGCGTTGTCTGCGTTGCCAAAAAGAAGCGCGCGTTGATGCTGACGTTGTGCAACTGATTTTTTTTCACCGTGTGATGAATGACATTGTTTGAAATATTGCCGTGTGAAAGCAGCTGTGTGTAATTGTTTCTGCGTGCAAAGATTTCTGGCGATTGGCCGACCGAAAGTTGTTCGAAGTACCATCGCCTCTCACAGTTTGATCTGACTTGAAAAAGAAACTGACGCACTGGGGCGTGAATTCGCAGCTGCGATTTCTTGTGTGTTTTGACCTTGTTTCATCAGGTGGTCGCATATTGACCGTTGCCACTCGTTGCGTCACTATTTCATGCATCTGCCAGGTAAATCAGCTCTGGATGTGGCGCAGATTGCAGTCTCTGTTGTGTGCGCTGAGAAAAAGAACCGCGTATTGACGCTACACTGTGGAACTACATCTGTCTTGATATTTCAATCCCGAAAGCTACTGCCATGGTTTTGCCTCTTAAAGAACAGCTACAAAATTCATCTGCATCACATACATCTCATACAAATCATCATACCTCTCATAGGAATCACAGAGGAGTTGTCATACATCACGGAGGAGTTGTCATTCATCGTCATTCACCAACATCGTCATTATATCATTCATCGTCATTCATTCATCACCATTCATTGTTACACATCAGCATCAATCATCTTACGCTTTCTTGCTATCTTCTCCTTCCCAACTCTTTTCGTCTACTCCCTCCTGCTTTCCTTTCGGGCCACACTGCCGTCTAGCGGTTCAAGAGAGAGTTTGGCTTGATCTAGTTATGCTGATGGCTTTGCAGGACACAGGTGCTTAATTTGCAAGGCGCGAGGACTACTGCCAAGGCTATTGTTACAGCAAACACACTGTATATTCCCAGAACTAAATATTTACGATATGGTTTTGAATTTGGATCCTTGAGTGGTGGAACACGTTCCTCATATCGTCATGACCGACCGTGTCAGCCCTCTGGGTTCAAAGGATAAGGGGGCAATTAGCTTAGCCGTTAGGAGCCATGGGGTCCCTTACGACGCTTGGCTCCCTCTCTGGCATACCTCAGGAGTATGGTCAGGGGTCAGATCATGAAACTCTATGCCGCCCCCGAGTGTGCTACCCCCCTTTAATCTGATCCAGCAATTAACAGCTTAAATCACTACTATTAGTGCTTAATTAAGGCCCTAATCAGCAAATCACGGCGGTTATTAAATGTGACCCTAATTCCTGCTTAATAGCGTTTTGAAGTCAGGACTGCTATTAACTGTTGATTAGCTACATGGAAATGGGACAGCGCGATTAAGGTGGTTTGAAGCAATTAAGCCCTTAATCAAAGGAAGTTTCCCAGAAAAACTCCGTGTTAAGGACTTTCACATTCTGATTAGCCCAAAGATCATTGTGTCAGGTGGGCACCTGCGTGACAAGATTATCAAGTCACATTCTCATTAGCGCAAAGATCATTGTGTCAGGTGGGCACCCGCGTGAAGAGATCACTAAGTCACATTCTCATTAGCACAAAGATCATTGTGTCAGGTTGGCATGTGCCTGAAGTTGAGTTGGAGATCAGTAGCTAGTAGTCCAAGAGGTCATTGTGTCAGGTGGGCACCTTCATGAAGAGATCATTAAGTCACATTCTCATTGGCGCAAAGATCATTGTGTCAGGTCGGCATGTGCGGCATGTGCCTGAAGTTGAGTTGGAGATCAGTAGCTAGTAGTCCAAGAGGTCATTGTGTCAGGTGGGCACCTGTGTGAAGAAATCATTAAGTCACATTCTCATAAGCCGAAAGATCATTGTGTCAGGTTGGCATGTGCCTGAAGTAGAGCTGGAGATCAGTAGCTAGTAGTCCAAGAGGTCACTGTGTCAGGTGGGCACCTGCGTGAAGAGACCATCAAGTCACATTCTCATAAGCCGAAAGATCATTGTGTCAGGCGGGCACCCGCGTGAAGAGATCATTAAGTCACATTCTCATAAGCCGAAAGATCATTGTGTCAGGTTGGCATGTGCCTGAAGTTGAGTTGGAGATCAGTAGCTAGTAGTCCAAGAGGTCATTGTGTCAGGCGGGCACCTGCGTGAAGAGATCATGAGGTCACATTCTCATTAGCCCAAAGATCATTGTGTCAGGTGGGCACCTGTGTGAAGAAATCATTTAGCCACATTCTCATTCAAAGATCATTGTGTCAGGTTGGCATGTGCCTGAAGTTGAGTTGGAGGCTCAGTTGCTGCAGGTTGCATTGCAATTGTTGCATCAAGGATAAGATTTTATTGGGTTTTGCAACGCAGTCTTTGCAGTTTGCATTGAAATTGTTGCCTCAAGGAGGAGATTTGAATGTTAGTATTTGCATGAAACATCGTTTTTTTCGGGAAAACGGATGTTGCATTGCGGTGAAAAGTTGCCTCGTGCGCGCGACGGAGGCAGGCGTTGTCGTTCCCGGTTCGGATCTGCCTCGAATGGCGCGCGCAGTGGAACCGAGGTTTCCAGCTAGCTTGTTGTTGTCTGTGTTGACGCTGTGCTATGCGGCTCTGCATGTTGTGGGATGCTTTGTGCAGTGGAACGGCTGCGTCAAAGCTAGTTGTTGCAGAGCATTGTGCTGCGATTCTATTGTGCTTTGCAATGCAGTCTTGGCAGTTTGCATTGGAATTGTTGCCTCAAGGATGAGATTTGAATGTTCGGATTTGCACGAAACATTGTTTTTTCGGGTAAACGGAGGTTGCGTTGCGGTGAAAAGTTGCCTCGCGGGCGCGACGGGGGCAGGCGTCGTCGTTCCGGTTCGGATCTGCCTCGAATGGCGCGCGCAGTGGAACTGAGGTTTCCAGCTAGCTTTTTGTTGTCTGCGTTGACGCTGTGCTATGCGGTTCTGCATGTTGTGAGATACTTTGTGCAGTGGAACGGCTGCATCAAAGCTAGTTGTTGCGGAGCATTGTGCTGCGATTCTATTGTGTTCTGCAATGCAGTCTTGGCAGTTTGCACTGAAATTGTTGCCTCAAGGAGGAGATTTGAATGTTCGGATTTGCACGAAACATTGTTTTTTCGGTTTATAAACGGAGGTTGCGTTGCGGTGAAAAGTTGCCTCGCGCGCGCGACGGGGTCAGGCGTCGTCGTTTCCGGTTCGGATCTGCCTCGAATGGCGCGCGCAGTGGAACTGAGGTTTCCAGCTAGCTTTTTGTTGTTTGTGTTGACGCTGTGCTATGCGGTTCTGCATGTTGTGAGATACTTTGTGCAGTGGAACGGCTGCATCAAAGCTATAGTCGTTGCGGAGCATTGTTTTGAATTCTTTTGTGTTTTGCAATGCAGTCTTCGCAAATCGCATTGTAAAGGCTGAGAGGAAAGGAAAGACATTGAGGAAACACGAACATGAGATGAGATGAGATGGGATGCATTGGACCATTTCCGAGAATAGCTGCAAGACGAGATTGAAAGCGGCAAGAAAAGCTGAGAAAAGGTGGGAAGAGGCGAGAGTCGTTCCAAAAAGGTCGAGAGGAGATGAAAACACTGGAGCAAGATGATGACGGGTCTGCTGAGCAGAGTTGCGACGCCGTGAGTCCTGGCGTCAGCTCCTGTAGGCAAAACTTGTGTTTCGATTCGATCTTATAGGCTCAAGCTTCTTTTGTGTTGGAAACTTCCGCCACCCGCCTCGTGCGGCTTTTACTTGCGGGCGCTTTTTTGGAGGAAAGGCAAACTAAGCATTTCCATAGCGAATAGTACACTAATTGTGATTTGGGACTTTTATGCATCTCCGGATTTATTTTTGCCCTAATAGCAATTTCGCATTTCCTACATCCAGCCCAAGAACTATGTGCTTATTAGCAACCTGCGAAGGGTTTTTCCCAAAGAACAACTACCAAATTCATCTACATAACATCTCTTTCTCACATCATCTTCACATACATCTCATACAAAACATATACAGCATCTACATCATCTACATCATCTACATCTACATCTACATCACCTAAACCATCTACATCATCTACATGATGTATACATCATCTATATCAGTTAATACTCAGGAGTTAATACTCAGGAGTTATGACTCCGGAGTTAAGCCTCAGGAGTTCCTACCCAGGAGTTCTTACTCAGGAGTAGATTACGCAGGAGTTTTTATTCAGGAGTTATATACTCAGGAGTAAGTTCTCAGGAGTTAGTTCTCAGGAGTTAAAACCCCTACCAAAAACTCCTACTTCTCAAGTTCTTCTAATTCTCTCTTAGACGGCAGGGCAGTCAAATGCAGGGTTGCGAAACGCAACCCTTTCGCACGAAATGAGGGCCGATGTGCAAAAACTGAGGTAAAATTGCGAGTTTGAAATCGTTGCCGGCGACTTTTGCGCACTCTTTCGCACGAAATGATGGTTGATGTGCAAAAACTGAGGTAAAATTGCGATTTGGAGATCTCAGATGTAAACCTTTCGCACGAAATGAGGGTCGAAGTGCCAAAACTGAGGTAAAATTGCGATTTGGATGTGTCTCTGTAAAGCTTATGCGTGTCAACGCCTGTCTGTGTGAAAGCTTCTGTGTGTAACCGCTTCAAAGCTCCTGTGTGTAAACGCTCTTCTGTGTAAAAGCTCCTGTGTGTACACGCTTTTCTGTGTAAAAGTTCCTGTGTGTAAGCGCTCTTCTGTGTGAAAGCTCCTGTGTGTAAAGATGCCTGTGTGTAAACGCTCTTCTGTGTAAAGCCTCTTGTGTGTACACGTGTCTTGGTGTAAACGCTTTTCTGTGTAACAGATCCTGTGTGTAAACGTGTCTTGGTGCAAACGCTCTTCTGTGTAAAAGCTCCTCTGTGTAAAGATGTCTGTGTGTAAACGCTTTTCTGAGTAAAACCTTTTGTGTGTACACGTGTCTTGGTGTAAACGTTTTTCTGTGTAAAAGATCCTGTGTGTAAACGTGTCTTGGTGCAAACGCTCTTCTGTGTAAAAGCTCCTGTGTGTAAACGCCTCTGTGTGTAAAAGCTTTTCTGTGTGAAAGCCTCCGTCTGTAAAGGCGCCTGTGTGTAAAAGATCTTCTGTGTAAAAGCTTCTGTGTGAAAGAGTTCTTTGTATAAATGCGTATGTGTGTACACGCCCTTCTGTGTAAAAGCTCTTGTGTGTAAACGCGTCTGTGTGTAAAAGCTCTTCTGTGTTGAAGCTCTTGTGTGTAAACGCTTTGCTGTGTGTTAAAGCTCCCGTGTGTAAACGCTTTTCTGTGTCAAAGCTCCTGTGTGTAAACGCTCTTCTGTGTAAAAGCTCCTGTGTGTAAATGCGTCCTGGTGTAAACACTCTTCTGTGTAAAAGCTCTGGTGTGTAAACGCCTTTCTGTGTAAAAGTTCCCTGTGTGTAAACGCCCTTCTGTGTGAAAGCTTTTGTGTGTAAAGACGTCTGTGTATAAGCGCGTTTTTTTTTTGTGTAAAAGCTCCTATGTGTACACGCGTCTTGGTGTAAACGCTTTTCTGTGTGAAAGCTCTTGTGTGTAAACGCTCTTCTGTGTAAAAGCTCCTGTGTGTACACGCTTTTCTGTGTAAAAGTTCCTGTGTGTAAACGCTCCTCTGTGTGAAAGCTCCTGTGTGTAAAGGCGTCTGTGTGTAAACGCTCTTCTGTGTAAAGCCTCTTGTGTGTACACGTGCCTTGGTGTAAACGCTTTTCTGTGTAAAAGCGCCTGTGTGTAAACGTAAACGTGTCTTGGTGTAAACGCTCTTCTGTGTAAAAGCTCCCGTGTGTAAAAGCTTTTCTGTGTGAAAGCTCCTGCGTGTAGACATGTCTTGGTGTAAACGCTCTTCTGTGTAAAAGCTCCTGTGTGTAAACGCCTTTCTGTGTAAAAGCTCCTGTGNCCTGCGTGTAGACATGTCTTGGTGTAAACGCTCTTCTGTGTAAAAGCTCCTGTGTGTAAACGCCTTTCTGTGTAAAAGCTCCTGTGTGTAAAAGCTCTTTTGTGTGAAAGCTCCTGCGTGTAGACATATCTTGGTGTAAACGCTCTTCTGTGTAAAAGCTCCTGTGTGTAAAGGCTCTTCTGTGTAAAGCTCCTGTGTGTAAACGCCTTTCTGTGTAAAAGTGCCTTGTGTGTAAAAGCTCTTCTGTGTGAAAGCTCCTGCTTGTAGGCTTGGTGTAAACGCTCTTCTGGGTAAAAGCTCCTGTGTGTAAACGCCTCCTTTGTGTAAAAGCTTTCTTCTGTGTGAAAGAGTTCTCTGTATAAACGTGTTTGTGTGTAAACGCCTTTCTGTTTAAAAGCTCCCGTGGTGTCTTGGTGGAAACGCTCTTCTGTGTAAAAGCTCCTGTGTGTAAACGCCTCTGTGTGTAGAAATTCTTCTGTGTGAAAGCTCCTGTGTGTAAACGCGTCTGTGTGTAAAGCTCTTCTGTATAAAAGCTGCTGTGTGAAAGAGCTCTCTGTGTAAACGTGTATGTGTGTAAACGCCCTTCTGTGTAAAAGCTCCTGTGTGTAAACGCGTCTGTGTGTAAAAGCTCTTCTGTGTAAAAGCTCCTCTGTGTAANGTGTGTAAACGCCCTTCTGTGTAAAAGCTCCTGTGTGTAAACGCGTCTGTGTGTAAAAGCTCTTCTGTGTAAAAGCTCCTCTGTGTAAACGCGTCTGTGCGTCAAAGTTTCTCTGTGTAAACGCTCTTCTGTGTGAAAGCTCCTGTGTGTCACCGTGTCTTGGTGTAAACGCCTTTCTGTGCAAAAGCTTCTGTGTGTAAAGTTTTTTTGTGTGAACAGGGTTCTCTGTGTAAACGTGTCTGTGTGTAAGTGTGTAAAAGATCCAGTGTAAATGCGACTTCGTGTAAACGCTTTCTATGTGCTGCAAGAACGTTCAAGAGATTGACAAGGCTGGCATCAGATGTTGAAGTGTTACTGAATCTTTTTGCAGGATCAAAACATGGCAAACCGTATTTCACATCAGGAATCGGATGAAAACGGTCATTTTTAAGTCCTTGATTTTTTTCAAAAAATAGGGGATCCAAAAAGGGTAATATTGTAGTGTGTCGACGCAGTCTCCTCGGGTACGTTACGTCACGGGAAATTCAAGCGTCACTTTAATGTTTTCTTTCTTTGGGGGTATTGCGATAACATCTCAGGGCCCGGCAAGGTCGGCGACGGAGGGTTTCTCAGATGTAACTTAAGGACGCAACATACATCGCGTACGGGATGTCACAGGCGAAACAGCACGCGTGTTCACTGTTTTCTGTATTTGGACGCGCTGCAAGAACGTTCAAGAGATTGNACGCAACATACATCGCGTACGGGATGTCACAGGCGAAACAGCACGCGTGTTCACTGTTTTCTGTATTTGGACGCGCTGCAAGAACGTTCAAGAGATTGACAAGGCCGGCATCAGATGTTGAAGTGTTACTGAATCTTTTTGCAGGATCAAAACATGGCAAACCGTGTTTCACATCAGGAATCGGATGAAAACGGTCATTTTTGAGCCCTTGATTTTTGACTCAAACAGGGTATTTGCGTCAAAATCATGGCGACAAACAGTTGAATTTCCGTTGTCGGCTCAAGCCACATAGTGCTTGAACAGGTTCACATTGTCAGAACTGTAGTTTGATTTGCACGGGTCTTCTTCCTTTTTTGTTGCTTCATTTCAGAACGCATTGAGCACGTGGCGCAGTATCATGCATGTGCAGACTAACAGCATGCAACTTTGTCTCGTGTCCCACCTGCCACTTGACTACCCACGCTGGTTGTGACCGCAAGTCGTGCGAAANTCATTGTCATTCATTCATCATCATTCATCTACCGCTTTCTTGTTATCTTCTTCTTCCCAACTCTTTTTGTCTACTCCCTCCTGCTTTCCTTTCGGGCCAAACTGTCGTCTAGTTTGCTGTCAAAATCTCATCGTATCCAACCTTCCTAACAAAATTTGGAGTTGCCCCATAATTCAGGGATCGTCAATCCTTTAATGTGACATTTTAGAATACATGCCTAAAAAGCCGCATTTCAAATGTTCGAATGGTCGTTTATTTTCCATGCAAAATCTTGGGTTTCCATATCTAAAATATGAGGTTTCCATACAAAATGTGAGATTCCATACAAAAAAAGATTCAGGTTTCCATTCAAAACGCTCTAGGATTTCGATCCAGGCAAAACACTGTGAAATTTCCCTGCAAAATGTGACATCCCCAATTTGGGATTTCCATCCAAAATGTCAGATTTCCATACAATATGTGATATTTCCATGCAAAATGCGCAGTTTCAAATGTGAGATTTCCAATGTAAATGTGAGATTTCGATCCATGCAAAACACTGTGCGATGCCCCTGACAAATGTGGGGTATCCATGCAAAATTCGCGATTTGGATACAAAATATGAGATTTCCAATGTGAAATGTGGGATTTCGGTGCAACATGTAAGATTTCTGTGCAAAATGTAGATTCCCCTGCAAAATGTGACGTTCCCAATTTAGGATTTCCATGCACAACGTGAGGCTTCCATGCAAGACTATGAGATTTCCATGCAAAAAATCGGCGATTTCAAATGTGGGATCTCTAATGTAAAAATGTGAGATTTCAATCCCCGCAAAACATTGTGGGATTGCCCTGCAAAATGTGAGATTTCCATGCAATATGTGAGATTTCCACGAAAAATGCGAGGTTTGGATACAACATATGAGATTTCCACTGTAGAATGCGAGGTTTCCATGCAAAATGTTGAATTTCCATATCTAGAATATGAGATCCCCATACAAAATGTGAAGGTCCATACAAAAAAAGATTTGGGTTCCATTCAAAATGCTTTGAGATTCGATCCATGCAAAACACTCTGAGATTTCCCTGAAAAATGAAAGTTTTCCATGCAAATGTGCGATTTGCATACAACATATGACATTTCCAATGTGAAACGTGAAATTTCGATACAACATGTAAGATTTCGGTGCCAGATGTAGATTCACCTGCAAAATGTGACGTTCCCAATTTGTGATTTCCATGCACAACGTGAGGCTTCCATGCAAAACTATGAGGTTTCCATGCAAAAAATCTGCGATTTCAAATGTGAGATTTCCAATGTAAAATGTGAGATTTCGATCCATGCAAAACATTGTGGGATTTGCCTGCAAAATGAAAGATTTCCATGCAAAATATGGGATTGGATACAAAATATGAGATTTCCTTACAAATTATGAGGTTTCCATGCAAATGCAAAATGTGACACTTAGAATGTGAGATTTCCATGCAAAATGTGGGATTTGACATTCCCAATGTGAGATTTCCCTGCAAAATGTGAGATTTCCATACAAACTTTGATATTTCCATGCAAAATGTGAGATTTCAAATGTGGGATTTCCAATGGTGAGATTTCAATAGTGGGATTTCCAACGTCGCGCGACGGGGTGCCCTTGTGGGTGGATGAGGGGCTTCCTAGGGGAGAAAGTCTCTGAAGAAAAGCAGAAATGGAATTTGAGCTTCACAGAGGAGGACTTCCACGATGCGGCGCCTGACAACTACAAGTCCGCTGAGGAGAGCTCAGCCGACAGAAGGAGGCACGTGATGCAAGAGGCGGAGCTAGGATCAATCATCCGCATGAAGGCAGATGAGGCGAAGAAGAAGTATCAAGGGAGGTTGGCAATTGCAGCATTGGGTGCAGTCCCAAAAGAGCTGGGGTCGACGGTTGTGCGCATTGCGCGGGACGGGTCAGATTCTGGGGGTGTGAACCACAGGATAAAGGTGAGGAACCGTTTGAGATTCCCCGCAGTTGATGATGCCTCAGGGGTCCTCCAGCATGCGGAAGACGAGGTGGAAGAGGCTGGGGGAACGGTCAGATTCTCGATGCTGTATGATGTGTCGAGAGCACACAAACTCATCCGGTGAAGGAGCAAGACTGGGGGCTCCAAGCCTTTAGACCTCCCGGGGATGGAGAAGATGACGTGTCTCTCCAGCGGCATGCCTGATAAGGCTGGCACACAATGCGTCGGGCCTGGAGCTCGGAATCCTCCACCTGTTGTTTGCTGAGGATGGTTGGATGTTAGCTCTGGGCGCATACTTCTGGAGGCGACTGTTGTTCTGGCTGTTTGTGCTGGACATCTGCGAAGCGCCGCTCTCACGGAAGAAGGTAAGAGGTGGCACAGTCGTGCAGTGGATAGGCTGTCAGATCAATGTGGGCTCCTTCGAGAAAGGAAGTACGGAGAAGAAGGTCAGATGGATGCTGGAGGGGTTGGAGAAGCACGAGGCCTCAGGAGGGGTTCTGGGGAGAGATCTCAAGTCAGCATTGGGACGCTTTGGGTTCGTAGCAGGAGCACTCCAGCACGTGAGGCCATTCTTGGGGCCCATCTTTGCTTGGTCGGCCAGGTTGGCGCCCGCAACGTATGCCAAGTTCCCAGATGCAATTAGAGTGTTGCTACAGTACGTGATGAAACAAGTGGCGGGATGTCCCATGGCCAAACCCAAGAGAACAAGAGATCACGTACGAGAGGCATTCCGGGCGGATGCAAAAGCAGAAGGCGCAGTTATCGTCATTGGTGGATGGGAAGTGCTGGAAGGAAAGGAGAAGCGTTATGGAAGATGGTTCTCGATAGAGTTGAATAGGCGCAACGCACCTTGGGCGCACCTCAAGGGAAAGCGTTCAGAAACATAGCGTCCATGGAACTGTGTGCTGTGTTGGTGGCTATGTTCTTTGGAGAGCGGTTGGTGGACGTCTCATGTAAGAACATGTTGGTTCTTACCGCAAGCACAGACAACTTGGGCAACGCATATGTCTTGCAGCGCTTTTTGTCCTGCAAGTACCCACCCTCCATCGTGGTGATGGAGTTAGCGGTTCGACTCCAGAGATTGGGCCTGGAGTTGGAGTTAGGATGGATCCCCAGGGATCAAAACGAGGAAGCGGACGCCCTTACCAACAAGGGGTTTGAAGGCTTTGATACGGAGAAGAGAATCATGAAGAAGTTTGAGGATGTCGAGTTCATGGTTCTAGTCGAATTGATGGAAAAGGCGGGGCAACTTGACGCAGAAATCAAGTTGGCGAAATCGCCGAAAGAAGCAAAAGGAGACAGACCAGTGGATGTGGGAATGAAGAGGAACAAGAGATGAGACGAAATGGAAAGATCCCTGGTGAAGAGACGTCGATGTCCGGTCCATCATCTGAAGGCGGGGCAAGGTGATGGATCAAGCCATCGCCTAGCCTACCTGCTCAAAAAGAGCAGGTAAGAAAGTGCCATGACAAAACATTATGGCACAGTAAGACAGCAGATCGAAGGACTTTGCGCGTCCCAGAAAAAGAGTCGATGTGCATTGCTGCTGACAAAGCGGAGTGACAGAATAACAAATTTCATTAGAATTTAATTAATTGAATATATCTTTTTAGAATTTGCATTGTGCTTTTATTTGGCTCTTGAATTTCTAAATATTCACATAAATTTCGATTTAAGGTTCGGATTTTTGAAACCTGAAATATATTCAGTTTAATTTAAATGTGGTTAATTTTATTTTACAATATCAGTAGTACCGCGCAAGGCGGTGGCAGAAGTTTCAAAGATAGGATCCCTATAGGAGACGTTGGTTGCTGTGAATGATGGATCGCAGAGCGAACCCATTGATGGACCGACAAGTGGTTGGAGGCAGCGCAGTGTTGTTGTAATGTTGTTGTTGTAATGTTGTTGTTGTTGTTGTTGTTGTTGTTGTTGTGGTGGTGGTGGTTGTTGTTGTTGTGGTTGGAGTGGTTGGAGTGGTAGTTGCAGCTGTAGCTGTCGTCGTAGTAGTTGTAGTTGTAGATGTAGTTGTGGTTGTAGATTTAGTTGTGCTTGTAGTTGTAGATGTAGTTGTAGTTGTAGATGTAGTTGTAGTTGTAGATGTAGTTGTGGATGTGGTTGGGATTGTAGTTGTAGATGTAGTTGCGGTTGTAGTTGTAGATGTAGTTGTGGATGTAGTTGTTGCAGTGTAGTTGTCACGCAGTTGAAGTTACAGTTGTTGTTGTTGTTGTTGTTGTTGTTGTTGTTCTTGTTGTTGTTGTTGCCGTTTTTGTGTGAGTAGTAGTAGTAGTAGTAGTAGTAGTAGTAGTAGTAGTAGTCGTCGTCGTAGTAGTAGTAGTAGCAGCAGCAGCAGCAGCAGTAGTAGTAGTAGTAGACGTAGTAGTCGTCGTAGTAGTAGTAGTAGTAGCAGCAGTAGTTGTTGTTGTTGCTGTTGCTGTGGTTGTAGTTGTAGTTGCTGTAGTTGTAGTGGTAGTGGTAGTTATACTTGTAGTGGTAGTGGTAATGGTAGTTGTAGTGGTAATTGTAGTTGTCGTTGTTGTTGCTGTTGTAGTAGTACAGTAATTTTTGTGGTCGTTATAGTGGTAGTTGTAGTTATAGTTGTAGTGGTAATTTAGTTGTAGCTGTGGGTATGATTGTAATGGTATTTGTGCTTGTGCTTATATTTGTAGTTGTGCTGTAATTAAAGCTAAAATTTTAAAATTTACCCGAAGCCCCGAATTTTTGATATTTTTGACTTGGAAATTTTAATTCGCGCTAGAACGGCGTGTATTTTTTCGAGACTAATTCGTTATTTAGTCGTTAAAAAGTAGCGCGTGTCCATTAATTTTTATATTTTTTGATTTTTAGATATACTTTATTAAAACGGCGTGCAATTTTGGGATATCGTACTTCGAAGAGCGGTCCGGTTACGAAAGCCTGCCGGTAGGCATAGGCTGAAGTGATGTTTGCGAACGAAGTGAGATAAGGGGGTGTGGGGGTGAGATCGGGCAGAAAGGTCCTAAAACGGCGTAAATAGGTGGTGAACTGCGTGTCCAGGAGGAGCATTTTGCAGGGCGATGTACCAGGTAGCAATTTGGTGACGATGGGTCTTCGATTCCCCCCTGGTCCGTATTTTGAGGGGTTTTAAGTGTTAGCAAAAGCAAAGAGTATAGAGTTTTTGGATAGGATGCGGATAACCCCGCATGTCAATGGATTGCGTAAAAAAGGGGTGTGTGTGTGTGTGTGACAAAGCTGTGTGTGACGGAGTTGTATGTGACAAAGTGATATGTGACAAAGTGATGTGTGACAAAGTTGTGTGTGACAAAGCTGTGTGTGTGTGAGAAGGTTCTGCGGATAAAGGTGTGTGCGAGTAAGTAAGTTTGGTCAGCGAAAGTTATATGTCAAAGTTGTGTGTGCTTGTGTGACCACGCTGTGTGCGAGAAGCTGTGTGTGAGTCGGTTATTCTGGTGGGAGTTAGTCTTGGGGGGGTGATAAAAGTTGGATATGTTAGGTATGTTATATGGAGCCTGGAATCTATCTGTCTGAGTTGTAAAGAAGCATTCAAGGATATGAGATCTAAGGGTAAGTGAGTCCAGTTGAGCGTCTGGTGGGAGTTAGTCTTGGGGGGTGATAAAAAGTNCTTAGGTATGTTATATGGAACCTGGAATCTATATACAGATAGGGTCTGAGTTGTAAAGAAGCTTTCAAGGATATGAGATCTAAGGGTAAGTGAGTCCAGCTGAGCATCTGGTGGGAGTTAGTCTTGGGGGCTGATAAAAGTTGGATATGTTAGGTATGTTATATGGAGCTTGGAATCTATATACAGATAGGGTCTGAATTGTAAAGAAGCTTTCAAGGATATGAGATCTAAGGGTAAGCGAGTCCAATTAAATTCCTCTGGGCTGCTTGGAGCATTGCTAGGGCAAGGATGAGGGCTTGGCTCGCTCACTCGTTGCTATATGCTGTTGCTGTCTCGAGGAAAATTGCAGAAAATATGGGTGTATACATGTAAAGGAAAATTTTCGATTTCCTGGCTGCAGGATGGTTCTCATGTCCCGCTATTTCCGTTCTTCTTCATGAGCTAGTTNGAAAATATGGGTGTATACATGTAAAGGAAAATTTTCGATTTCCTGGCTGCAGGATGGTTCTCATGTCCCGCTATTTCCGTTCTTCTTCATGAGCTAGTTAGTTTCTTGTTCCATATCCGGGTGGCAGTTTGAAGCGCAGACCGAACTTGCTTCTTGCAAGAACCGGACGGTGATGGACAAATTCTTAGTTGTTTTGGGGCTAGAACCATTCATTTCGATGTGACCTCCTCTTACGACAGTTCCCAATACTTTGTCCAACTTGGGTGTGTAGATATCAGTGCCAATCTGGTCGCAATGGACTGGAGTCTGGCAACGATTGATTTCGCTAGAGCAGCCAACCCTGTGCTTTGCACATCGGTGCTGCCAAAAATGGTTCTTGCTGCGACAAGATGCGAAAAAGCAAACAANCAACGATTGATTTCGCTAGAGCAGCCAACCCTGTGCTTTGCACATCGGTGCTGCCAAAAATGGTTCTTGCTGCGACAAGATGCGAAAAAGCAAACAAACATAAACAAACTCTTTATGTGGGGTTTCCCAGACTGAAAAGAGTTTCCAGAAGACATTTCATGTCCCGGCTGCACTGCGCCCGAGAGATTGGCGCAGTTGCCACCTGCAATATGCACCGTTGGTGTCTCTGTAAAATGAGCTCAGGTGAATGGATAGGAACTGTCCGACAAGAAGGAATAGAATAACCACAATAACTCGAATAAGTTGAAAGAAATAATCGGAGGAAGAAGGGGAGGCAAACTAATGGAAAAAGTGGATACCCAACCTCCAAAGACAGAAACAAGTGGCTCTCTCTAAAAAGAAATAACTACAGTAGCAGTAGCAAGTTATTGAATTCCTTTCGCAGCTACAAATGTATCGGCTGTAGTGNAAAGAAATAACTACAGTAGCAGTAGCAAGTTATTGAATTCCTTTCGCAGCTACAAATGTATCGGCTGTAGTGAATTGCCGAATCTGTAGAATTGCGTAGCTCCCAGAACTGTTCACACAGCAGCTGAAAAGGGAAGNTTCCTTTCGCAGCTACAAATGTATCGGCTGTAGTGAATTGCCGAATCTGTAGAATTGCGTAGCTCCCAGAACTGTTCACACAGCAGCTGAAAAGGGAAGTCAAATGAAATCGAAACAGAGTTGTTTTGACTTTGAAGGGAATTATTTTCTGCTTCCACTTTGTTTTGAATGCTGCCGAGTTACATTTGAGTGTATTGCGCCAACAACAACAATAACAACAACAAGAACAACAACAAGAACAACAACAAGAAGAACAAAAACAAGAACAAAAACAAGAACAACAAGAAGAAAAACAAGAAAAACAAGAAAAAGAACAAGAACAACAACAACAACAACAACAAGAGGGACAGCGTTACGCACACTATTGAAAACACACCGCCCTGACTCTCCATTTTTTGTACAAAAATCCTTCAACCTCACTCCCCATTTCTTTCTAAAATCCTGGGAGTCAGGTTTCCCTCAATTCTTCTTTTTCAAACTTCAAAAACTATACACAATTATTGCTATGATAATTTTACAACCTCATTTTAATTATACACCCTTATGACTATCTACCATTTATACACCACTTTTTTATATGTTTGATGGTAGAAGCCCATGGTTTACAACGCTGAACATTTTCTCCACCCGTCCCAAAGTCACCCATCGTGGCCTGGACGCATTGGCACCCTCATCCTCCAATTCGGGTTCCGGAATCCACCTTCACCCTGGACGGGTCCAAGTTTAACGGTTAATCACCATGTGAACTAAATGNTCCAATTCGGGTTCCGGAATCCACCTTCACCCTGGACGGGTCCAAGTTTAACGGTTAATCACCATGTGAACTAAATGAAGGATATGGAGGTACCTAGAATTTTTTGGGTTTAAGTTGATGTGATGGTAAATCGACATGTTCACTATTAAAATGGCTAACCGCGAAGTTATTGCCTAGTTTTCAAGTCTGGAAGGGATGAAAGACTAATGGAAGTATCCAAGTAAAGACTGTTGTTGTTGTTGTTGCTGCCGCTGCTGCTGTTGTTCTTGTTCTTGTTTTTCTAGTCTTTCTTGTTTGTCTTGTTTTTCTTGTTTTTCTTATTGTTCTAGTTGTTGTTGTTGTTGTTGTTGTTGTTGTTCTTGTTCTTGTTCTTGTTGTTGTTTTTGTTCTTGTTTTTGTTCTTGTTCTTGTTCTTGGTTTTATTCTTGTTTTTCTTGTTTTTCTTGTTTTCTTGTTTTTCTTCTTGTTCTTGTTGTTCTTGTTGTTCTTGTTGGTCTTGTTGTTCTTGTTTTTGTTCTTGTTGTTGTTATTGTTGTTGTTGGCGCAATATACTTAAATGTAACTCGGCAGCATTCAAAACAAATTGGAAGCAGAAAATAATTCTTTTCAAAGTCAAAACAACTCTGTTTCGATTTCATTTGGCTTCCCTTTTCAGCTGCTGTGTGAACAGTTCTGGGAGCTACGCAATTCTACAGATTCGGCAATTCACTACAGCCGATACATTTGTAGCTGCGAAAGGAATTCAATAACTTGCTACTGCTACTGTAGTTATTTCTTTTTAGAGAGAGCCACTTGTTTCTGTTTTTGGAGATTGAGTATCTACTTTTTCCATTAATTTGCCTCCTCTTTTTCCTGCGATTATTTCTTTCAACTTATTCGAGTTATTGCGGTTATTCTATTCCTTCTTGTCGGGCAGTTCCTATCCATTTACCTGAATTCTTTTTATACAGACACCATTAACGGTGCATGTTGCAGGTGGCAACTGTGCCAATCTCTCGGGCGCAGTGCAGCCGGGACATGAAACCATGTCTTCTGGAAACTCTTTTCAGGCTGGGAAACCCCACATAAAGAGTTTGTTTATGTTTGTTTGTTTTTTCGCATCTTGTTGCAGAAAGAACCATTTTTGGCAGCACCGATGTGCAAAGCACAGGGATGGCTGCTTTAGCGAACTCTAGTCCACTGCGACCGCAAAAAGTCCAAATTTTCGTTCTCCTCTTCTTAGGTTAGCAGGCATTCTATATATTTTTATTTCGAAATGTGTTTTGTATGATACCGTCGGTTATTGTTTTGATTTTTTTTTTAATATTCCGAGAAAACTGTATTTTGTTATTTTTGACTTTTAAATGGGCATTGTATTGTAATGACGCAAATTTTCTTTACCTCCTAATTTTTAAGAATGCTCGAAGAGCGATAATTTTTAATTCTTTCTCTTTATATGAGCATTATAATATAATAATATGCATTTTTTTTTATTTTAGAATTTAAAAAAATGATCCGAAAATGAAGCGGAATTTTTTTGTACCTTTTTATTTCAAAATATGATTTGCGCTATAGCGGCGTGCAATTTTTTTATCTTTTATTTTTTAGATGGTGCCGTACTAGCCGCCGGGATTATAAAATCGAGGAAAAAAACGTTTTGCGATTTTTTTTTTTCGCGTAATTGTATCTTTTCTCTTCTGATTTTTTCCCTATTTCATTTTGATTTTTTCTCCTCTCTGATTTTTTTATTCTTCCTTTCTTCTTGCCTGTAGTTTTTTTCTTTTGCCGTTATTATCGGAAATTTTAGTCGTATTTTTTTCGGTTTTATAAATATTATTTTATATAATTTATTTTAACATTATAAATATTATCTTATTATTTTTTATATTATATGTTAATTTGATATTTGATTTCTTCATCCTTATTGTTCCGCATTCCATCGCTTTTTTACTAACAATAGGGAAAGCATATATATTCTATTTCTATTTAATTTTTTATGATTGCATTTGATTGACCTAATTTATTTTGGATTTGGTATTTTTTTATATATAATTTTTTTTTAAAAAAAATAATATTTTATTTTTAGGAATGAAATTTAGAATTTATTTTTTCGGATTATCGATTGATCGAGATTGATTGAATTAAATGATATTAATTTAATTTGCTTGATTCTTCGTCCTTTTTGCAGTCCTCCTTCTCCCCTGTTTGCCTTCTCCTACCTCCCCTCGGGCTATTTCGGCTAAAATTCCTCTATATTTATTGCCTGGATTTTGATTTTAACTAGGTTTTTGTTCCTTTTAATTTATATAATTATATTATTGAGCTTTTGATGAAATTTTCCTATTAATTTGTTTTCTTATATATTTATTTTGTCGTTAAATTTTTATATGTTTTTTTATTATTGATTTTTTAGATTTTTGATTTTATATTTTTTTATTCTATTTTATTGATCGTATTTTATATTTATATTATTATATTATTCATATGTTTTTATTTGATTTTTTTTTAATATTTGGATTATATTTCTATTTATATTTTTTTGAATTTATATTTTTTTTTCCTTTTTCCTCTCCCCCCTCGCAATTAAATATTTCCTTTTTTTTTCCAATAATGAATCATAAATAGAATTTAATATAAGATGATATGCTTATTTAAGAGAAAATGAAAAATATATATTTAGCAAAAATTATATATATATATTAATTTCTATATATATTTATTTAGATTTATATTTTAGGTCTTAATATATATTCTATAGAGGAAATATATTTATTTAGCCGTGATTTTCATTTATTTTTATAATTCTAATGGTTGTATTTCATTTATATTTTAAATAAAATTTTACATAAGAATCAAATATTGAAATTATGACCTATATTGATATAATTTTAGATAATTGCTTTTTAATCAAAAATTAATTTAATGCATATAAATTTTAATAAAAATAATTTAATTTAATTTAATAATATCTATATATATATATTTATTGCATTAAAATAAATTTAACATATATTATATTTAGTTTTTAATAAAAATATATTTTTTATTTAGTATATTAATTAATCAAAAAATAGATAGATATATTTTAAAATTACAAAATATCTAATGTAAATATTCAGAAGAGAAAAATAGAAATAAGATAAAGAATATTAAATTTGATTTATGAATTAAATCATTCTATAATAAAAATTATGAATATAACAAAAATTATGAATATAATATATTATATATCGAATCTATATAATATATATATATATATAATATTTTCTGATTAATGGGAATAATATTTATACATTTTATTTCTTAGGAAAAAATTATTTGATTTCAAAGGGTTATTAAATATATAAAATATGATGAAGATAATAATTATGGTTTTTCTATAATAAATATTCAATATTTTATTATTTTTAGAATAGATAAAAAATCGAATATATTTGATTGGATTGAATAATAATATATATAATTTGGATTCTTATTCAAATTGAAAATATTTTCTTCATTGAATATATTATTATTTCATATCTTAAAAAATATGCCAACATGTATTTTATTTCATTCAAATAATATATATATATATACATATTTATCAAAATTTTTCTAATTCTGAAAATATTTTTTATCCGGATATAATTGATAGGCATTTTTTTTGTATTCAAGGAAGTAGTATTTATTTTTCCACGAAAAAAAATCAATATTATATTATCTATATGAAAAATTTTCTATAGGATCATTTTAATGTGGAATTGAAGAAAACATATATATAAAAAATATATAATGGATAAAATAAATATAATTAGACGACAGTGCGGTCCGAAAGGAAAGGGGAAGGGAGTACGGAGTAGACGAAAAGAATTAGGAAGGAGAAGATAGCAAGAAATCGTAGGATGATTGATGATGGTGCATAACATAAATGAGAATAAATGATAAATATTGCGATGAAATGTCATGTATGAAGAAGATATCATAAATATTAGGCTCCTATAATGTTTGTGGATTTGCCAGCGCTTACGTTATCAGAGATTTTCTGATACATACAAGCTTTAGCACACGGAAACTTTCACAGGAGGTTTCACACAGAAGCGGGTTTACACCAAGATACGTTTACACACAGGAACTTTTACACAGAAGGGTGTTTACCCCAAGACACGTTTACAGACAGGATTTTTATACAGAAGGGCGTTTACACACATACACGTTTACACACAGGAGCTTGCATACAGAAGAGCTTTTACACACAGACGCGTTTACACACAGGAGCTTTCACACAGAAGAGCGTTTGCACCAAGACATGTTTACGCACACACACAGGAGTTTTCATACAAAAGAGTGCATACAACAAGACGCGTTTACACGCAGGAACTTTTACACAAAAGAGCGTTTACACGCAGGAGAGCTTTCACCCACTGACTCGTTTGCCCGCAGAAGCTTTTACACAGAAAAGCTTTTGCACGGAAAAGCGTTTACTCACAGGAGCTTTCACACAGAAGCGCTTTCACACACAGACGCGTTTACGCACAGGAGCTTTCACACAAAAGAGCTTTTACACACAGACGTGCTTACACATAGGAGATTTTACACAGAAGAGCGTTTACACACAGGAGTTCTTACACAGAAAAGCGTTTACACACAGAAGCTTTCACATAGAAAAGCGTTTACACCAAGGCGCGTTTACACACAGAGGCTTTTATATAGAAGAGCAATTATACACAGGTGCTAGCCTTTACACGCAGGAGCTTTCACGCAGAAGCGCGTTTACACGAAGACACGTTTACGCACAGGATCTTTTACACAGAAGGGCGTTTACACACAGACGCGTTTGCACACAGAATCCTTCTCTCACAGAAACTTATACACAGAGGAGCCTTTACACACAGACGCGTTTACACACAGGAGCTTCCAGACAGAAGAGCTTTTACACATAGACGCGTTTACATACAGGAGCTTTCTCACAGAAGAGCGTTTACACCAAGACAGGACATGTTTTCGCACTTGAGCTTTTACACAGAAGAGCGTTTACACACAGAAGAGCGTTTACACACATACGCATTTGCACACACAGAACTCTTTTCTCAGAAGAGCTTTTTACAGAAGAATTTTTGCATACAGACGCGTTTACTCAGAGGAGCTTTCACACAGAAGGGCTTTTACATACAGACGCGTTTACACACAAACGCGTTTCTACACAGGAGCTTTCACACAGAAGGGCATTTACACCAATATATGTTTACACAGAGAAGCTTTCACACAGAAGAGCTTCTACACACAGACGCATTTACACACAGAGGAGCGTTTACACGAAGGCGCATTTGCACACAGGAGCTTTTACACAGACAGAATAGCGTTTACACACAAGAGCTTTTGCACGGAAAAGCGATTACAGCGAGAAGCTTGCACAGAGACGAGCGGTCACATCGAAGCACGTTTAAACACAGGAACTTTTACACAGAAGGGCGTTTACACACATAAACGTTTACACAGAGATCTCTTTTCACACAGGAGCTCACACAGAAGGGCTTTTTACACACAGACACGTTTCCACACAGGAGCTTTCCCACAGAAAAGCGTTTACACCAAGACGCGATTACAGAGAAGAGCGTTTAGACCAAGACACGTTTACCTACAGGAACTTTTATATAGAAGGGCGTTTATACACAGACACGTTTACACAGAGAACCCTTTTCACACAGAAGCTCATAGAGAAGGGCTTACATACAGTCACGTTTACCCACAGGATCTTTCACACAGAAAAGCGTTTATACCAAGACGCGTTTACACACGAGAGCTTTTGCACAGAAGAGCGTTTATTCACAGACGTCTTTACACACAGGGGTTTTTACACAGAAAAGCAATTACACACAGACGCTTTTACAGAGAAAAATCCAAGCCGCAATTTTACCACAGTTTGGACACTTCGACTCTCATTTTGTGTGATACGGTTATATCTGAGAGCCGAAAATCGCAATTTTACCTCAATTTTGGCACTTCGACCCTCTTTTGTGCCAAAGGGTTTTATCTCAGAGCTCAAAATCGCAAAATTACCTTCAGTTTTTGCATATCGAACCTCATTTCGCGCGAAAGGGGGTTGCCGCCCCCCAGTCGGGCCGCAATGGACATCGCAATATTATTTCAGTTTCTGTGCATCGAACCTCATTTCGTACGAAAGGGCTGTCGGAAGCCATTGAAAATCGCAATTTTACCTCAGTTCTTGCGCATCGACCCTCATTTCGTGCGAAAGGGTTGCTGGGAGCCGTTTCGAAATCGTAATTTTACTTCAATTTTTGCACATCGAACCTCATTTCGTGCGAAAGGGTCGCGTTTCGCAAACCGCCATTTGACTGCCTTGCCGCCTAAAGAGAGAATGTAGAAGAACTTGAGAAGTAGGAGTTTGTGGCAGGGGCCTTAACTCCTAAATACTAATTCCTGAGTACTTACTCCTACATACTTACTCCTGACTCTCAACTCCTGACTAAATACTCCTGAGTAAGAACTCTTGAGTCTTAACTCCTGAGTAAGAACTCCTGAGTAATAACTCTTGAGTAATGACTCCTGACTAATGCCTCCTGAGTAATAACTCCGAAGTAGATGATGCAAATGTTACTGATATAGTAATGTATATATGATGTGTATGATGTAGATATGCGATTGTGATGTGAGTAGGGGAGGTTATGTGATGTAGATGACGTCGATGGTGTAGATGAAGATGTACATGATGTGGATGATGTAAATGATGTATCTGAGTTGTATGACATGTATGTGAGAATGATGTGAGTAGGGGAAGTTATGCAGATGAATTTGGTGGTTGCTCTTTGGGAAAACCCTTCGCAGGAGCTTTCGGGCAAAACTACTCATGCACAGCCACGCGGCAGTGGCCGATGCAAACAGCTGCACCAATTCGTCGATCAACACGTCCTTGTCCTTGGTCTGCCTTGCCGATTTTACACGCATCCCAACCTTCCGAGCAAACTTCTTTACCAGATCTCTCGACCTGCACCTCAACCGCAGTTGCATCCACTCGTCACCGCTAGCATGCAGTACCGCTGTGCCAAGAGCCAGTAGCTCTTCCTTTGTCTTGTTCTCAAGCTCTTCCTTCAGCCGGTTGACCCGTTCAAAAACCTCCTCTTCCCGGAGCTGCTGCGAACTCTGCTGCGCCGACCTTTGCGGACGGGAAGAGCTCGAAGACCTAGCCTCACGTGTCGGCCGCGCCGACACAAACGCAATCCGTTTTTGAACCAAACGCTGACCTACCCCTCCCCGCCTCGCGGGAACAGCCCAAATTTCGCAGGAGCTCTTCCACCATATTCTGCTCCGTTTTCCCCTTTTTCGTTTTCGACTTGACACCAGGCTGCTGAATGGGTATACCAGCAACGCCACATAAACTTTCCAGATCACACGTCTGCAACATGGACAACTGCAGCTTCGCAACTGCAGCGCCATCGCTTCTGAAAATGTTTCCGAAGAGGTCCTACAACTCGAACCATTTGTTCGGATCCGACGCCGTGGGCCCCCCGCGACGGACGTAATCCCGGACAAAAGTATTGCTGGTTGTTTCGCGCTACTTGCGGTCACAGGCAGCGTGGGTAGCCAAGTTTCCGGTGCTACACTACAAAATGTTGCATGCTGTTACTTTGCACATGCATCAAGCCATGCCACATGCTGAAAGCGTTCTGAAGTAAAGCAAAAATAAGGAATAAGATACGTGCCTGCTACTAAACTAAGGACATTGTCAAACCGACCTATCACTGTGCGGCTGGAGCCGACGAGCAAAACACCCCTGCAACTGTTGGTTTGCGCACGCATCCAGCTGCGCCACGGGCTAAACGCTTTCTAGAATGCAGCAACAACAACAAGAAAATAACACCTGCCATTGCTAATACCCTAAGGACATTTTCGGGCCGACCTATCACTATGCGGCGCAAGCAACAGGAAACAAACATACACACAAGCTTTCACAGGAGCTTTCACACAGAAGAGCATTTGCAGTTTGCACCCAGACACGTTTACACAGAGGAACTTTTACACAGAAGGGCGTTTACACCAAGGCGCATTTACATACAGGAACTTTTACACAGACGGGCGTTTACACACAGACGCGTTTACACATAGAGGCTTACATACAGAAGAGCTTTTACACACAGACGCATTTACACAAAAGCTTTCACACAGAAGAACGTTTACACCACCACACGCTTACACACCAGGAGCTTTCACACAAAAGAGCGTTTACACAGAAGCTTTTACATAGAAGAGCATTTCCTCAAAGACACGTTTGCACACAGAAGGTTTTGCACAAAAGAGCGTTTACATACATACACGTTCACACACACTGAACTCTTTTGACGCAGGAGCTTTTACACAGAAGAGCTTTTGCACACAGACGCGTTTACAAGCAGGGGCTTTTACACAGACGCGTTTACACACTGACGCGTGTACGCACAGGAGCTTTCACACAGAAGAGCTTTTACGCACAGACGCGTTTACACACAGGAGCTTTCACACAGAAGGGCGTTGACACCAAGATACGTTTACACAGAGAACCCTTTTCAGACAGAAGCTTTTACACAGAACAGCGGTTACACCAAGACATGTTTACACAGAGGAGTTTTCACACAGAAGAGGTTTTACACACAGACGCGTTTACACACAGGAGCTTTGACACAGAAGAGCGTTTACATCAAAACACGTTTACATACAAAGCTTTTATACTGAAGAGCGTCTTCTCCTCACAAACTTCTTCACTCAGAGGAGCTTTTACACAGAAGAGCGTTGCACACAGAAACTTGTACAGAGAGAAGTGCAAATCGCAATTTCAACACAGTTGTTACACTTGGGCCCTCATTTTGTGCGAAAGGGTTACATCTGCGATCTCAAAACCGCAATTTTACCTCGATTATTGCATTTCGACCCTCATTGAGCGCGAAGGGGTTTCATCTGAGATCTTAAAATCGCAATTTTATTTCAATTTTGGCGCATCGAACCTCATTTCGTGCAAAAGGGGGATGCCGGGCCACAATCGGCCGGATCAAAATCGCAATTATATTTCCGTTTTTTCACATCGGCTTTAATTTCGTGCGAAAGGGGGTTGCCGCCCCCCAGTCGGGCCGCAATGGACATCGCAATTTTATTTCAGTTTCTGTGCATCGAACCTCATTTCGTACGCAAGGGCTGCCGGGAGCCATTGAAAATCGCAATTTTACCTCAGTTTTTTACGCATCGAACCTCCGTTCGTGCGGGAAGGGTTGCTCCGGCATGCGTGAAATCGCAATTTTACTGTAATTTTTGCACATCGAACCTCATTTCCTGCGAAAGGGTTGCGTTTCGCAAACCGCCATTTGACTGCCTTGCCGCCTAAAGAGAGAATGTAGAAGAACTTGAGAAGTAGTAGTTTTACTTGGGCTTTTCACGCCGGAGCACGAACTCCTGAGTACAGACTCCTAAATATTAACTCCTGCGTATTAACTCCTGAGTAACAACTCCTGAGTAATTACTCCTGGGTAAGAACTCCCGAGTGGGAACTCCTGAGTGAGAACTCCTGAGTCTTAACTCTTGAGTCTTAACTCCTGAGTAATAACTCCTGAGCAATGACTCCTGAGTATCAACTCCTGAGTATTAACACCTGAGTAGTTGATGTAAATGTTGATGATATAGATGATGTGTCTATGATGTGTATGAAATGTATGCGGTTATGATGTGAGTATAGGGGAGGTTATGTGATGTAGACATGATGTAGATGATGTAGATGGTCTAGGTGATGTAGATGTAGATGTAGATGATGTAGATGATGTATTCGTTTTGTATGAGAGGTATGTGAGGATGATGTGAGTAGGAGATGTTATGCAGATGAGTTTGGTAGTTGTTCTTTGGAAAAAAACCCTTCGCAGGAACTTTCGGGAATATATATATACTATATGATGTATATTTTTCTTCTTGTATATTCAATATACTCAATTTTTTATTTCTATTTTTTTTGGATAATATATTCAAGATAATTTAATATATATATATATATTATCATGAAAACTATTCAAAATTTCACATGTAGAATGCAACAATTTTACAATATCAACCAAATAGGTAAATTATATAAAAATAAGTTCGGTTGGATATATTTCATTTCCGGCCTATATTATTTTTGTGTTTGAAATTTAATATAGAATATCAATAATTCAGATATTAGAGTGATAGATCAAATTTATTCAATCTCTAATATTTCCAATCTAGATGAAATATAATTTATCTACTTCATGAAAACAGATTGCATATTTTTCATATTTGTAATAATTCTAATAGATAGAACATTATTACTAGTCAATTTTTATATCTAGATATAATTTTGATAATTTGATTTTATATCATAACACCATGTATCCATATTTTGTTCGCGCATGAATAGAATTTGTTTAGTTTAGTCAATTTTTTAAAAGAATATGTCATAATCTTTTTTTTCCAATTTTAAATATTATTTCAAAAAAAAATGTTTATCATATTTTTGGTATTTGAATTTTTATACATGGTTTTTTACAACCTTATTTTGAGCTAATGTTGTTGTTTTGCAAAAGGATTTTTCCTTGTCAAAAATTTCCCATTTGTTTTGAATTTCTCCTCATATATAGGGATTTTTTTATTTCATATATATAGGTTTTGAATGATTTATCTTATTTGGGCATGGAGGGGCGATCCATGGACGAAATTCCTTATTATTGATTGGCCCCTAAATTACATACATACAGCCCCCCATCACCACAGCCACCACCACAGGGAGGGGGAGGGGCGGATCGAGGAAGGGGTTCAGCGCTTGGGGTATATAGGATGATATTTGATCTGGGGAGGGGTTCAGCGCTTGGGGTATATTTCAATCCGGAAGAGTTGAAATATATATATATATCGGATCTTAGAAAAATGATTGGAAAAATGGATTTTAAGAAAAATCAAGGAGAAATTCAAAGATAGGATATAAATATAAATAGATATCTCACCATTGAAATAGCAAATAAATAACCAAATAGGTCACGATCAAAATGATTCAATGAAATTTATGCATGTGAATTAGAAATTTGAAAGGGTGTAAAATATGTTGCGTTGACAAAATGAAAAATGGGGAGTTAAGTTCATCAATTGTTCTTGATGGGTATAATATTGTTGCAAAAGAGATACTAAGCTTCAAATTCTTAAAATAGAACTAATTTCATATATTGAAATATATAAGGTCAAATTTCAAACTTAAATAGGTATCCCGTTCCAATTTTTCAAGTTGGAGAAAACCATAGTTTAAAAGGCATTTTTAAAAATGAAAAAATCGAATTTTATTCGAAAATCTTTAGGATGCTTGAATATCGCTTTTGATAATGAAATTATGAAATAGTAAAATAGCAAATTAGGAAGACAGGATTTAGATAGGGAGGTAATTTAAGAAAAGGAAATTTGAGATATGGACTAGGAAAAGGTAATAGGGGAAAAATATAGTTATTTTTTTTTTGAAAAATAGAAATTAACAATTGATTTTTTTCAGTCATGGAATAGATGGCAAAAAAATACCGCTGTTTTTTTTTTCATATTCACAAGAAAAAGAAATCTTTTGTAGTTTAATTATATATCCAAAAATATATATCTCCTTTAAAAATATCTTTTGGACGGCAGAGATATCAGTATAGATTATCTTTCAATTGAAATATAGAAATTATGGGAAGGTTTAGGGTTTAGGGTTTAGGGTTTAGGGTTTAGGGTTTAGGGTTTAGGGTTTAGGGTTTAGGGTTTAGGGTTTAGGGTTTAGGGTTTAGGGT